>JAXQGN010000282.1:0-37185 GCA_037039805.1 Irpex sp. M6601 | reverse complement strand
CATGACTGTCACGCAGTGTCACATGTGGTCGAAAGTGTAATGGGTCTATCTTACGAGGGCTTCATAAGCTTCGTGCTCCGCGCTCATTCGGGCCCTCAGGCAAGTCAGCAGGACCTATGAGCGACCTGAGAATTTAAGAATTTGACTACCGGTGATGGGCCGGCTGGGTGTGTAGCGACCTTAAGGCACCAATACTGTATGTCTTATCAGCCTCGAGGAGGATATGTTGTGCCCAGACCAACGGAGAAGCTTACATCGTGCGTATCCACATTTCAACTTCCCAAAGCGGACTTACAAATGTTATTCATGGGATCAAATCGTCTGGCCACCGATCGAGTGTACCAGGTTCAAGCCAATAGGTGAAAATAAAATCATGGCTCTCTAGAATCTTGAGGACTACAATAGCTGTTTGCTGGGTATGAGGCCAAGCGATTTCTTTCCTGCTGAGCTTTGTTGTTGCGGATCTTTCTGGGTCCAATCAATCGCAAATAAAGACTAAATCGTGCTAGTACGGTAGCCCCGCCTCCAGAACTCTTCCAAGATTCACTTGCAGACCATCATGATCACCTCCATGGACACACAAAACCACGACCGCGGCTCCTCAAACCTCCAATCCCTCGCAATCTCCATCTATTGTAAGGCACGTGAACAAGTGGTCCGTGCGCATTTCCCACGCTGGGCATCCGATAAATCCTCGTCCTCGCCCAAAGTTGAAACTCTTTGATTCTTCCACAACTTGAATCGCCAGTGATGATAACTGCTAGCAGCGATATGAGCACGACCGTCTCTCAGGAGATGTGTCGGCGTTGACATCGCTCGTTCGGCTTTTAACCACCTTGTTACTTGTAATAGGGACGGGCTCGTTCTTAAGCTGAGGCGTCACTTGTGGAAGATGATCGTGAATTCGTGTCGAATGTACCTACGAGCGTGTTTGGATCGTATTGGAATGATATGGATGTCTTTTGTTCCGAATTCACGGTGCCTGAAAATGATTGAACAGGTTTGAACGCAAATCCATGGAGATGTTGGAATCTGTATGTAGTGCGGTAGAATTGCTCGGTAGTGACGGTGATGGAATCCCTATATAGTACTAGTACTGTGGTCAGTGCATGCATGCAATGCTCGCATTGCGTTCATGCAAACTCTGTGCAGATTCGACCAGAACGAAACAGTTCTATTTCACACGCGAATGGCAGCGGTGCATCGTCGAGAATCGCAGTATACATAGTACGGCATGTAACTCGAATTTGGGTGTTGTGTCTACCGACTCGTGCTACATTAGCACATCGTTCTGAATATCAAAGGATTGGCTGCTTATGTGGAATTGAGAGTTTACTCTTGTTCAGTTCATCCACAACCAACAGATGAAGATCCTGTGTCATGTTACGATGACCTATAGGCGTAGTCGAACGCGCAAAGCACTTCGGCTTCGTATAACTGCCGCCTGGTCTTCCCTCTTGAAATCTGAAGCTGGACCGAACGGCGTCCTGATGCCTTTATCGTCCACGGCGACGGTGCCTATTAGGGGTACCCAAGCGACACTGCGTGCAATACTCACACCGTATGTCAAAATCAGGTCGAGTTAGAGCGCAAGAAGTCTCTAATGGGCCTACCGGTGGTGATAGGATAGACTCCCAGCTTCTTCGTCGTACAGGAAATCCAGCGACTGCAGGCCTTCCTGAGACCTCCGTGCCCTTGTCCGATACCCATGCGGACCGCCGTGGCGAGAAGGTACAGAGTTCCAACTCGTTATGACGAATTCAGGCCTTCTTTGCGATTGGATAGCCTGTCTAGGGCCGCTCAGATGACTTAACGGCGGTAGGGACATGGGAGCTTTGAAGTGGTGGTGAGTGAGAAGTCTCACCTACAACGTAATGGCCTTGTAGATGGAAGCATGTAGAGTTGGGTTCCACTGAGTCTGGCCTGAGTCTATTCCGATGTATGATAGCATATTTTGGTATTGTCTTGGCCTTCTGATGCGTCCAGTCTTTCCCCTTTTCGTGTTTGTGACGTCTGACGTAACTGAGAGGTTGCGGGGGGTTCCTGCTTTCATATCCGGCCCTCTTCTCGCAATGCAGGTAGCAGACCCCAATTAGCATAAAACCATTGACTTGATGAGAGTTAAAGGCGAGCAAGAGAAAGTTATCCGGTGTAGGTGTCATTATACGAGCGAGGGTAGAATACAGCGGTCGATGCGTCAATAGTGGCAGACGTCCAGATTCTCTACTTGTTCTTAGTTGTCCTGGGGCACGCAGACAATTAGTTTCTCAGAAGCAGGTCATAGTCATACCACGCACCTATACTTGAACCGCTTTCTCGTCTGTGCAAACTCTCCCAGCTTATGACCGACCATGTCCTGCGTCACCATTATTGGCACATATGTCTGGCCATTGTGTACCTCAAACCGAGCACTACAATAGTATGAATAGTAGTTTGTCAACAAGATAGCATATCTGGCGATGACAAACATTGCTCACCCGACGAAATTAGGAAGGATAGTGCTCCCTCGAGCTTCGGTTTTGATGGCAATATTGTTCTCTATGGCATGCTTCAAATTAGGGAAAGAAACAAAATATGGACCTGAT
Organism: Irpex sp. M6601; assembly: GCA_037039805.1. Lineage (NCBI taxonomy): Eukaryota > Fungi > Basidiomycota > Agaricomycetes > Polyporales > Irpicaceae > Irpex > Irpex sp. M6601. Next base: position 34,600 of record JAXQGN010000282.1, on the reverse strand, counting down.
AGCAGGTCAGTACAGTCGATACCAGAGAATATTGTGAATATACCTTTCCACGCTGACCGTGCACCGCGGACTACCAGAGATGGATGCATGTTGTCCGAGACAGACCTCGGAGGACGAGCGACCGAAGCGCCGGCGGGAAACTGCTCGTCACAGTGTGTGACGTCTGTTACACAACTTGACGCGTCACGTCGTCACTGTCGAGTCTCTCTTCAAACTCCAAGTTCTGTCAGACTACGTACTTCAAAAATCTCATCATTGGAAGACTTCCTCATACACATCGTAAAATGAACACTCATTAGGTTTGATAATGTTCCAGCGGATGTGTTACTCAACCCCCTTAATGCCCACACTGGCACCAAATAAGTACTAGTCCTTTTGCAATACGACTTGAAGTTCAAACAAGAGTAGGCCACGACGCCTGTGGCTTCAAACCGTACGCCTTCAGCCATTCCTCGAAGAACTCAGCCACTCTCTGGTGACCTTCAACTGTCGGATGCGTGTTACTGGTATGATAGTGCGTAAGTAATGATATTGTATAGTTGAGCCTGAATTAGACTGATTGACTTACTCCGGGAATACATCCTCCCATCTGATCCAGCCGGTAGTGTTGACCAGAAACACATTCTTGTCTCCAAGAGAATGCCTGTAGAGGTAACGTCAGACGTGCCCAAATAGGCCTACTAGGATGGCTCTATTTGCTCACCTTTCCTGTACGATCTTTGGGTAAATATCCGTGTAATAGTAGCCTATGGAACCGTCGGCCGCTGGCCAACCCCACTGCAAACGCGAAAACGTCGTCAGAATAAGCCATGGGTCAATGATGACTAGCACTGACCGGAGTAAAGACCAGGATAGGTTGAGTGTGATAGATTGTTCGAAGACGGTCAACGAAGTTCAAATAGGTCTACGCAAGAAGTTGAGTTCCGTTGGAGAGCCCCAGAGTCAAGATAAGCCTTCATTCGCATGCTTACCTGTTCGAAGTCGCTAGAGGTGACGTTCTGAGATGCGTCGTTGGCACTGAAAGGTACCTATCAGTGACACACAAATCCAAAGCTCAACAAGGTTTACGTACCCGATATGAATGACAATGTGTGTTGGAGGAGGATCATCTCTCTTGAAGTCCCATGGAGTCGTGAAGTTATGCTCTGTAGTATAGTAATAGCCCGTGTCCTCCGTCTGACGAGAATGATTAGGATTAAGTTAACGAAGATCGAAGCTGTTTGAGTGACTCACCCTGAAGAACTCGAAGCTAACTCCATGCACGTTTCCCCAAGCAGGTATATCCTATGGACGATTAGCTATTGTTCGTCTCTCGTACGATGTTACCCACCTTTAAAGCCGCACCAGGTTGAGCGTTGACATTAAGCTCGGCTTTCAGTGCTTCAGCTGTCAAGAATGGCCAAGCCTGTACCACACCCTGCGGAAGGTATTGGCCCTACAATATTGTAAGCCGTGTGAGGAGCGAAGCGAGAGGAAAGTCTAGGTACCGCAGAAAGTGAGTCGCCAATGACTTGAAGCCTGATCTTGGAAGGGGTGTAGGGTTGCAAGTGGGCGCCCTGTACCCAAATATATGAGATTCAAGAGCGGAGGGAAGCAATAGATCTACGAACCTGGTTCGTTGTAATGGACTCCAGTTGGATCCGATTATTCTGCCATCCCTCAGTAGCGATACGCACAACCGAGGCATTACTGCCCAGAGGTATCGCATTTGAGCCAGAAGAGACGTTGACCGTAGTATAAGGCCCATAGTTGACCGAGATTCCCAGGGATGCAAGAGGAGAAGTAGTGTGCGCTCCGAGCCGCAAGCTCAGAGACTGCAAGTTGTCAGCATGTAGTTTGAGACCCGAGCCAGCCCTGTGTATCTGTCAGCTCTAGTCGGTGTACAAAACACTAGAATAAATTAACTCACCACCAAGTACCCTGCTGGAAATCCCATCGACCATGATAAAACACGTTCGGGTCATGGATGTCTACGATGTGCAATGATGGAGACGGTTGGCCGTATTCCGAGGAAGGTAGAGCATGTGTGGATGTCAGAATAGCAGAGAGTGCAACGAGTGCACTGAGAAGTGTGCGTAGCATCCTGAATTACAGCTTTGTGGTCTGGTGCTGAAGCAACGTCCTGGTCCGAGTCAATAGCCCTCCAGTGGGTACATATCCTCGTCCATTGATATGCATATGACGGCCCTTCGAGAGAGGATATTATTCGGGGTTATATCCCACCATGGAGCTGTCTGTTTGCGTAATGGTCACGATGGACTCAATGCCATGAGCATTTCTTCGTCAAAGAATCAACGACGTGCCATCGTGACTTCCGACGATCTACCGTCATGATTAGCAAAAAAACGCGTACGATTTGACGAACGGCACGCCTTACTTGACTTTCATGGTCTTGCGTAGACGAGACTTTATCTTGGCTAGGTTACGGTGATCATGATGGTGGGAATGACTCGGATGCGGAGGATCAAAGAAGACAATAAAAAGGTGTATGGACAAGAAAATGCCCACTGGCTGGGTTGAACAACCGACCTCACCATCACGGACAAATGAGTACAAGTGGCGCGCTCTACCACTGAGCTAAGCGGGCATATGCCTAATAAATATTTACAACCATTATAAATATATTTATCTAGTATCCATAATAAGCGAAACAGCCTTTGAATTCCGCTTTCATTCAAGTTCTACACAACGTCGGTCACTCTGTCTCCAAGGTCTGAAAGGACAGTTACAAAAATGTGTACTTCCAGTACTGTACAGAGAGCGGCTGACCGTGACGTGGACCACAAACTGTCGCTGTGTATAGGTTTCTGTGTGGTTTCCAGGGATGATCGTCGTGGCCATGCGTACGTTGTATCATTCTTTGTTATCCTGTCGCCGGTATCAACGTTGATTCCTATATCCGAAGTGTCTTTTAATTGAACTTCCGTCATGTACAGGAAGCCTGGCCATGCCTAGAGGCGAGTGCCTGAAAGTCGTCGAAGCGTTTATTATGAGCCAGCCATGGCCATGCCGATGCGTGGTTTCCTGTAGAATCGCCCAGTGCTTCCACCGACCGCGGAATGTGTCTCTGCAAGTACTAAAAGACAGCGCCACATCTGTGCGCTCAGCCGTACTTCCAGATTGAAATCAGCTTCCCGGACGTGAAGGACCTTCCTCGAATGAATGGAGGCTGCTCTTTCAGGACTCTGTGGTCACTCTATGACACTCGTGGGCTTCAGATTTCCCACTCACAGTGCGTTTCCTGATATTCCACAGGCGTATGGTCAGCACTATAAGCTCAGTGGTCCCGACGATAGCGGAACGCTCGGCAGTGTACCAGCAACTGACTCTCATCCTCTGTCAAGGCCATTCACCTTTCGAATGGGCGAGCAAAATCTGGTCGGTTCTTAGCCAATAATCACCAGCTGAGCATCCTTGCTCATCACAGCACATGGAGAATGTGAGTGCCAATCCAGTTCACGCTCATTAACGGAATAGCAGGTCGACATGCATGGGCGGATACTTCGACCGGACATCGATCGGATTGATTGATGCTTTCCCAGCTCGCCACATCTTACTGCACACCAGGAGTTTCCCGACTCCGGCCATAACCATAACTTTCTTTGGCAGGCGGTTCCTAGGGGAGAGGTACAAGTATGAACTCTCGAAGCAAGCGTGTGCATCCGTGCTATGCCGGAACCAAGACCTTTACTGGTTCTGTACCCTCCGCTGGCTCTTTGCACAACATCCACACCCCCGAGCTATGGAGGTCGTTTCCCCGACCGCAGTTCGGATTGCCACTCTGACACGGACTGTGAGCTATAGTGAAGGTGTGTACCCTCTTCTCCCGTTGTCATCTCATACTGATATGTTTCCCCTTCAGTCGCATCTGTCACCATACTCGCCTGGGATGTTCTCATTATGTTTTCCGACGAGGTTAGCTACTGTCTTCGACTCTTGTTTGAAGCAGCTGACATAAACTGTTCCGCATCGCAAGGTTGAGCTGATCTGGAAGTCCGTTGCGATGTCTTGAGCAGCCTGAAGTGATGCTAAATTTGGCCGTAGGCAGCGTTGGACCCCCGCAAAGGCCCTATATCTATTGGCACGGTATCTTCCGCTTGGATTTCAGCTGTGAGTCGAAGTCTCCTCGAAGCGAAATATCTGGATGCTAAATAGTGCAGAGCTTTGCTAGCCATAAATACCGATGGCACTACTGGGCTACATTTCACTGTGGAACAATGCAGGAAATGGATGATATTTCAAGCTATCGTTTTGCAGATGGTTATTACCACGGTAGATATCATACTAATAATGCGGCGTGAGTACGGACTGTACTATTCTTGGTATGACTTATGACCCAATATCTCACAGTCTTCGCCCTATACAATAAATCTCGCCTTTTGTTGATACTTCTATCAACAACGTTTCTGGCCGAGATCACTTATCTCTCATACAATCTTGCAACTGTCACTCCACGGCTAGGGTTCGCGGAAGATTGCTTCGTCAGATCTAGCCCACCTTCCTTCATCATCTATTGGTGAGTATTCTTTCGGTGTGACTGTCTGGATCGGATACTCATATATGATGGTGCAGGATTGTGTCTTTGGTCTTTGAGACAATGCTTTTTGTGCTAACATTGGTCAAGTTCGCCAAGGCTATGATGGACGGATGGGGGAAACGACCAGTTATGCAAGAGTTTGTCCGAGATGGTACATGGGCATACGCACTGATTTTCGGTGTGCAATCCTCTTTCATCTATCTTTTTCATCACTGATATGACATGCCGGTAGTCACCATGGTCATCAATTCTGCACTATACAAGTCGGTACATTCCCCATTAGCAGGTATCTGTTTCACATGGCTACAGTCCGTGCTCTCCTTTGCGGTACGTATTTGTTTACTGCCGTACTACCCGAGGTTCATGTTCCTGATTCTGCTCTGATTCTCTCGTTGATAGGGCTCACGTCTGATTCTGAGCCCCAGACGGCGTAGTACGAACAGAGCGGCCAGCACGGATCCCCACAGTGGCGACGGCGTCTCTATCCCTCTTTCTCCTATGTCTCCGAGATCAGTCGACCCATTTTCTCCGAGATTCTCAGGTGTCACCGTAAAAGTGGCCCAGCCCTCCTTCATCAGCAAGTCGGCGACATCTTCACCTATCAGCGAGCAGTACAAGAACCCGAATACGTGGAATAAACCTTCCTCCCCTACTACTGCTACGGAATTATCTCCGATGCAGATACGGGTTGACGTTATGCACGAGAGTGATCGCTTTTCGTATGGTACGTTCATCATTCCAGCTCTCGTTCTAACACTTGTCCCTTACCGAATCTCAATCTCGAGAAGCTTTCGACACAAATTCACCTACTAGTACTCACCACCTAGTCAAGGATGATGTTGGTTTGGCTGTTTGAGTAAACTAGAGACACTGTAGAAGAATTTCTTGTACAATTAGATGGTATGGTAATCACTATTAAGTCCATATGTTGTCGCTATCAGAGCCCGATGTCCGAGTCAGCGAGATCAGAGCGCTTCGCACACACCACGTTGGCCGCTTAGCGCCACTTGAACTTGTCTTGGTACTGCCATGTGCGTTGCAGTAAGTTGGCCATCCTCAATTCTAAAAATACGACACTTATGAAGGTATGTGTCGCGATATGTTCTGTCAATTCTGATTTGTTTACGAACTCAGTGGTTGCCTAAAACCGATCGTGGCGACCAGGATAGTCCACGTCCAACGACTATATGGTTACTGATGTTCATCTCTACTACTAGCAAGGCCCCGGGCCTACTTCACGATGTGCCATGTTCCGGATATAACGGCATTTAGGATCTCTGGCCCCCCACGGTCGCCAGATTGATCGCCTGCTGGCCATTGCTATTATGGCCCACCTTTTGATTACAAAGCGCTTAATCACCTGCCACTGCGACTCAGCCTGTTCGCTACCTCAACGCGGGTATGAACAGTCGCACGGTGGATCACATAGCTTTGAAAGGTGTGTGATATGTGTCTATTATCTCATCTCACTTCAGTAGATTCTACCGAAGTGAGGAGTACGTCGTGCTGGGATCGCTTTCTTTCAGGTCTTACCGCATGGGTTGCTCTTCACCTCGTCACTCGTAATCTAGCGCGGCCCCTTGAGCCCCGTGGCCCAATTTCTTTGAACGTCGGGCCTCTTCAAAAGGAACATCACAAGTCGGCCTGTCAATGCGACCAGGATCACACTGGAGCCTTTGACCCTCCCGCCGATGGCCCGTTTGGGTGGCACGAAACGTGTTCTCTTTGGCTGGCCTTTGACTGCTTTGCCTTGGAACTTTGGTCTTTGGGCCTTAAACCTCCTGGATTTTCTGGTATAAAAAACTCGGAAGGTACTGCTACGATGACTATCCACAAGCCTTATCCCGTACAAGCCTATCCTAGAGCTGCATCTCCTCTCTGCTATTCTGGTCTAGCTTGGGTAGAAAATGCAGCGTATTCAGCCTCACCCTACCGGAGCCTCCAACCGTTTCGTCATCCCTTACTGCACCCGCCCTCAAGAGGCTAAGTCCGGATCCTTACCGCGTGTCCCCTTCGACAGTGCTATCAAACCGCCTGGATCTGGTGTTTCCCTCGCTGAGGCTAGCGCGGCGGCTCCTGGTTCCGGAATGCGCAGGATTGTGGCACGAAGCGAAGACGTTATCGACCTTGGTGCTCAAATAAAGCTTCGTATAGTTGTGAGTACATCTCTCAGTGTCACACATGTTATTAACTGCTGACGTCTTCGTTGCAGTGGCCTGCATACCCAAACCTAGTGCTCTCACCACTTCTTACGTCTCGCGGTCCTATGACACGCGGTCAGCTACTTTCCGCGGTCGCTGCGGAGCTCATAAAGTATTTCGAGGTGAGCAGGTATCAGATACTCGTACTATCTTCCCAACAAACATAACTCACGTTTGCGGACATAGATGGCAAACCGCGAGAAGGAGAACCTGAAAACCATAGTGCCCTCAGCATTTACAGACTTTGATATTGTGGGCAGACCCAAAATACGTATTTCGAACATTGTCATTATGGCCTTAGTGCACCTCGGCTCCAACATATGGCAAGCGGATCTCGAGCTAGAGCTATGAACTGCCTCGGCACATTTGATAGCATCGTTTCTTTCTTGCCCCATCATTAGTTTCGCGGCTTCTATACTCATCATGAACTCTCACGGAGACTCCCATTGCATCATACCACCTCATCGCTCACCATGTATTATCATCTAATCTTGTTGCATACCCATCTCACACATGTATCGTGCCATCTTGTCATTATCGAATCGAAGAATGAAATATTCTGAATTTGTGTGAAACACGCAATGCGATAAAATGTCTTTCCTTACACATGGAATGCCATTCTTCTCGCAGAGACAGGGTTAGCCCCTCACGCGTGCAAATACCTACCTAACCTTTGGAGGTGCTGGAAAGAGAGCTTCAGCAATGAGCAGATGTTGAATGCCAGATGAATTCATATAGTGATCATGATAGAATACTGATACAAAACGTCAGATATAGCACAGCAAGATAGCACACACGACTGAATGCAATGTTCCTGTTTTTATGTCTACGATGCAGCCTCACCGTCTGTCTTTGCCTTCTTTGCACTCCCGATAGTAGGAACGGTCTGCCCGCGTACACCGGTATCGGCACCACCGTCAGGTTCCACTGCCCGCTTGCGCTTTTCACCAGTCTGTTCCTCGCCTGCGTTAGCCGACTTTGCAGCGTCGGCCTTTTCAGCACGCTCCCGATTGCGGTCGCCATCACGGCCTCCGCCACGCCCTCGTCCACCCCGTCCACCCCGTCCTCCGCGTCCACCCCGACCGCCTCGGCCGCCACGCCCACCCCTGTCATCACGTTGTGCGAAGTGCAATGCGCGCTTGGCAGCCGATGTGGCTCTCTCAAGCTGGAACTTCTTCTCGACATCCTCTGCGACACGGGAAAATCAAGTTAGTCATGAAACGACAGCTTTGGTAGGCCGCTGTCTGGCTAAACGGCTCCTTGTATATGAAACATAGTTACTCACCGTCCAGATGTGACCAGGTGATCTCCTTGCCGCCAAGGGTGTTGATCTTTTCCTTAACAAAGGTGATCTCCTCTTCTGATAGAGCTTTGTCAAACCCTACCAGGCCCCAGGTATCGCCTTTCGTGTATTGCACGAAAGGCGAGCGAGGGAAGCGCTCTTTAAGAGGGCCCTACATATTGAACGACATAATAATGAGACGACTGCATCCGAGGCAACACGACCAACCGAGCACACCTTGATCTCGTCAAAGCTGACATCGCCCTCCACACCCTCGAACTTGAGGCTGGCGCCTTTAACATAGGGGACATCCTCTTCCTTGATCTTACCACCGTCTTCATCGTACACGCGGATTCTGTTTCCGAGGAAGTCCAGCCAGACTTCGGGTTTTGCCTTTTCTTTGCCCTTGTCCTTACCCTTCCCATTCGCTGCGGCCATCTCCCTGAAAGCATTGAATCCCTTCTTGCCCTGTGCCATGGTCTCCTTGCGAAGAACAGCGGACTTGCCGGTGAGACCTTTCTCCTTGATCTTCATTTCACAGTAGGTCTCTCTATATTCAATCATGGCGTGAGAATCTGATTTTTGTACGGAATGTGATCACACCTACTTTGACATCGTGAGGAGCTCCTTGCCCTCCCAAGTGGGTTTCGGGTCCGCGTTGAGGAACTTCTCGACTGAGCTCATGTCGTCGAACTCCACGAATACAGATCCCTGGACAGGCCCGGCGTTCTGTGAGTAAGCTAGGCTGAGCTATCAAAATACCGATCCCACCTTGAACAGCTTGCTGCCCTCCTCACGCCTCATTCGCACTGCGCTGGTTCGGCCATATTGGTTGAAGAACGCCTCAAGTTTCTCTTGCAGCCCTGGTACTTCTTCACCGAAACCTTTCTGAGTAATAGAAAGAAGGTTTCGTGAGTAAGGGACGAGCAACGTCCACCGGGGGACCAAGGGCGCGACTAACTGCGTAGATACTCCGTTCGAATTGACCCTTGGGTTCTGTGACCTCTGTCCGGCGGCGAACATTCTCGCCCTTTTCATCGACCTCGAGGGCATCACTTGAGCGAAGTGCTTCCACGACCCAGTCTAGCCCAAGTGCGGTGAAGTCACGCATTCTCTTGAAGGATGCTACGGTCTTAATGGGAACCCAGTGTTCTGGGTTGGCAGTATGGAGTGTCCACATGAATCTTGAGAGAATTAAGAGTATCAAGTGGTCAGTTGAACCCCTTAATTGACTACCGAATCGATAGGATCATACTTGTCGTAAGGAAGGTTTGCATCCGCAAAGTAGAATTCGACTACGTATTACACGGCACATGCGTTCGGCGTAAGTGCGCAGACTAGCTCTGAGGATTACGGGCTTACTTTGACGAACAGCACGCAGTTTCTTGTCCTTTTCGTCCTCATCCATGTTGACATCTCCCTCTGCCTTGCTCTCTTCGACCGTCGACTCTTTGGGCACTTCTGCTACAGCGTCATTCTGCTTAGCCTCTTCCGTCTTCAATTTGACCAACTGTTCGGGTGTTGCCTCCACGGTAGCCATAGTAGAGTAATTTTACGGTAAGCTCTGATGCCCTGCAATGCGTAGAATAGTATGCCGTGAGGAGTGGACAGAGAGGCTACGAGAGAAGGCAAAGAGAAATCCGAGGAGAGCTAACTTGAAATTAGCCGCTCGGTGATAAATTATCCAGGTACACGGGGTCCTGCCCTGAACTTTCCGCTCGGCTTTCATAAATCCTCGTCGACGGTGGTCTTCAACGTTAACAGTATCAACAAGTATATATAAATGTTAAATTGTTATATTGAGATCCCTCTAACATAGTGGCACATCACTACCGATGCTAGGGTCTTCACAGGAGACTGCCTGATGTAGACTTCCAGAATTGCCCTTTCGGGAAATTCGCTGAGCTAGTACGCCAGCTAGCTGTCGCAGACATCCGAGCTGCTCAAACTTCAAGAGAATTCTAGTGACTTCCGCGAATGCCTACACTAAGACTTACTCATTGACGCTGCGGGAAGACCATATAAGCAGCTGAACAAGACAGCCACTACAGATGGGTAGCTTCCTCTGCCATGGGCTTCTCAAAAAAAATGGAAAAATTTTATACACGATTCGGGAGCTGCTGGCGTCCAATTTGTTGTCGCTTTGAAGGAAGAAGACTGGATAAGGAAAAAGAATGGCCACCAACGGGGTCGAACCGTTGACCTTGGCGTCACGTGATTTTTCAGCGTCTATTTTCAGCGTCTATTAGCACCACGCTCTAACCGACTGAGCTAGGCGGCCATGTCGAGAGTACATTGCCATATAATTGTACCCTAAGGGGACGCGATTTCTCTCCCCGTGTCTCAGTCGGAAGTTCTCAGGTACTCAATGTTGCTTCACTCCCATGAGCTCGACTTCCACGACCAAGTCGGAGTATATTTGCTCTTCGTGGGTCGCGCGAGTGTGTTGCATCACAGGCTGTCTAGCTAGCTTCGCTCAGTGCGGATCAGTATTGACATGTCGGAAGAAGTCTTCGGATACGTGAGTACGCGTGAGTATCAGGCATACAATGTATTCTGCATTCGGAAACAACGGCCTGCACGTTTCTCGGAGTTGTTCATGTCGAAAATCGCGGTGAGTTCTCTGTCTTAAAGTCATGTGCCTTCACTAACTTTATCAGAAGCGAAACCTCGCAGCTGCGTAGATTCTAGATAGATGTCCGATTTCAACATCGGATGCCTGTGGTTCGGAGTTGGTTCAGTATCAGAAGCGACATGAGGCCTGCTACAAGCTATGTTCCTTGAACTGCTGCAAGGCACCAGGGAAGTCTTGCATGCGTTTCACAATGACGGTGTCAATGTACTGTGGGGAGCTTGGTCTGGTTCTCACTCACGTACTGACATGAACACCTGTAGGCGATGCCCGAATGTTTCAGTGATTATAGGTCGATGTTTGTGAGTCTTCCAGAACTGATTTTTAGTATCTCTAACCTGACAGCTTTGAAATGTAGTGGTGTTCTATCTGTCCAGCATGTTCTCGTCATTCCAGAGGGACTGATATGGGACGCATCAATGTTTTACGCATTTCTAGGTTTGCAGACAATTCGAGATGAGTTGCTGGACTGCGGCTTTTGGTCCCCGAGATCTACATGCTGGTTGTACCCTACACAACAACAAAGTAATTATGGAATGGAGCCGCCACAAAAGCTGCTCAACGTTGCCCCTAGCCTTCATTGACGAATTACAGAGGAGCTAACTCCATTGCTTGGATCATTCCTCAAAATGAATGCGCTCCTCCAATGATATCTATCTGACGGCATGCGGAACACTCCATAGATCTTCACGGTGCCACTCTAGTCTGTCGCTCTTCCCACAATGCGTAGACGTCCTCCGCGAGAGATGGATTGGGTGAGCCTCGCTTCTCCCGCGACCAGGCTTGCGCAAGACGCTCACAAGTCATCAGATTGTCCGCGCATTCAGAACGCTCGTGCTCACTCAGCTTGACGTCTCCGACGATTTAAAGCTGTGGTCAGCTGCAGGAATCATTCATTATCTGACCGGCCCACCTATCCGGTATGCCGCGGAGCAGAGGGTTCTAAATTCATATGCTCCGCCGTCATGGAAAGTACTCGCATTCGAATGTATCCAACGCCCATCTCAAACTTTTCTTATCACAGAATACCTTGTACTATGGCCGTCCGAGCCTTAGCGGATTTTCTCTTCGGTGCCACGATCAACGTCGGGATTGATGTACGATTGGTGCGTACCTCCGCTCTGTTAAACATGATCGGCTAAGGTACAAATTAGCAGACGCTTCCACAGACCGTCTGATCAGCTGTTGCAGAAGGTCATGTCCATACCGCAAGCTCTGTTCTGAACTTACCAGTGGTGTGTCCTGTGCGGCTCAGATGTGGCGTCCATGAAATTCAGCTGCCAGTCTAGATCTGAGCTGGTGCGATTATGCACTCGGATTCTCATGAACGACGGGAAGCCTCCCCACACCCGTTTGACTCAACAACAAACGGGAACCGCCGGCTCACTTCCGTTCTCGGTGCACTTTAACTGAGACCGCACAGCCTTGGTGCGTGTTTGATGTCATACTGCGATAGAGCCGTCTTCTTACGGCACGAGGCATCCTGCTATGGGAATGCGCCTTGGTAAGACAGATCAATGGATTGCTCAGACTCGTTCAAATTATTTGTAAGTACGAGGAATCTTAGCGCCGGGACGCAGCGAAGAAGGCAGCAAGTACAAAGTCATGAGGTGCCGAACAGCTCCCCTCGACCCGCACTACTATACGGAGGTGCTAACGGCGTGTCGATATTTATGACTGGGCGCCACAACGTAACAAGCCGACCGATGAGCATGGGAAGCGACCTTCCTGCAAGTTTCCATGATTCTCTGAAGCCATAGGGCGCTAGATGCGTATGTCCGAGCGATTGATTTTTCTGGTCGGGAGCTGTCCAAAAGGCCGCAACAATCCACATCGACTGCAGATGCATTTGACGACCGTGGCGGCAAACCTTGCTCTTCATTCCGATTATGGCTCTGGGACTGGATCTGCCACTGCATCTGATTCTCGCGGTCTAGTCCACGCAGTAAAGAACTCGACAATGTACGTGCTGAAGCTACGCGAAGGACATGCCATGGCGTACGGGCATAGAGTTACGTCTGTGGCCCTGCAAGTTGGAACTTTCGGGAGCGCATCGCCGGAACCACTATATATCAATGTATGGGAAGCGTCCCTGATCACCCATACCATCCGCTATCCTTCTCCAGGATTCTCTGAGGCAACCTTCAAATATCATTTCAAACTTCCGAGCTTGTACGCGTTATCCTTCACCCTCATCTTTACTCACTGACACATTGTGGCTTGAGCATAGACCAACCTAGCCAGCAAGTGCTTGGGTGGCGCTGCCAACCATGTCGTTCACGAAATACCGAAGTCATCATTCAGCGTCTTCTCGCTCCGGCTCGACTTCCTCTCACGACGATCTAGCCATGCTGACGTCTGATCGCTTTTTTGAACCTGAGTATCCGCCGGGCGATATAAGCAACTGGCGTTCAGCTCTCCACAGCCCCAGTACGTTCTTTTCACTATGTTCCTCTCCCCATACCATCCCACTTCTCATCTCATCCAATCCCTTCAATTATCAGACTACGAGGATCAGTCTCCAGCGCACGCACATTTTGATCCTATGTCCTCATATGTACCAGGACCAGGTGTTCAAATGCCCTTTGAAGTCGTATCCGCCTCATTATATCCACCAACCTCGCACAACGGCCCCCAATGTGTCTTCAATTCAACTCATCCTGCTGTACAAGGTCGTAGCCTTGGGAAGCATCCCCATCCATCGGTTTCGATACCTACCCCTTCTCCCCTGGAGGAAGCACCTCCAGCCAAGCGCTCCAGAAAAGATCAGACAGCGCCTAGCGGGCGAGTCTCTGGTGCATGCACCAGATGTAAACGGCTTAAGGTGACCGTCTCAATGTGTTTCACGGCGTTCAAAGCCTGACCCCTCAACGTGGGCACAGATGAAATGTACCTTCGACGATGATGATCGAGTTTGCGCGAGGTGTATGGTTGGTAATCATGAATGTGTCGTACTTGGCCGCAAGCCAAGGTCACCTGGGTTAGTGCACAGCCTTCATTCGTCGTTATACCCTAGTAACGCGCCTTTAGGATGCGAGAGATCCTTCGCAAACAGATCAGAGAAAAAGACGCCATGATAGATAGCTTGCTTGCGCGACTGAATCCGGCATCCTCGACGGTCACTCCGTTATCTATCACGCCTTCTCGGCTTGCCTTAACCGCAGAACAGCGCACGATCTATCGAGACGTCCTGGCGTATTATGAGAAGGGTCAAGGAAACTGCAAGGGCGCTGGAGACGGTCTCCGAAAGTTTGACGTGTCAGCTCTTGAAGAGGAGTTTGAGTACGACTCCGATCCCGAGGAGTCTTCGGATGTAGAGGACCTACAGGAGTCCACGAACGGATTACATATACACCCACTTCCCGCTGCGGAGGCACCGAGCGGGCTGGTTGCCAAAACGGCCCTGGAATCCAGAGTTGGATCTCCGGCTTTTGCACGAGACCCTGGATCTTCAGATGGCAGTCAGACGGAAGGAGCATCGTCTCAGGAAGAGGGGATCGGTAATTTGGCTTACTTCGAACCCGGTATGTTAGCTCCTTGCGCTGGATGTGCGTATTCCCATGAAGAGTGTAGCCTGACGTCGAGCGTTCGCTAATTAGGTCCCTCTTCAAACCTTGATCTCCGAAGACTCATCGTAGAGCGTCAAGCTGCACCCGACATTCTTCTCTCAGGCCTGATTACCAATGAGGATGTGGGAAAGCTCTTCGAGATGTACGTGCCTCTGTGGCATATTAAAGTTCGCTGAATGCTGACGCCTCGGTAGATATTGGAGATGCATCAATGTTCGTTACATTTACTTGATACTCACTGTTATAAAAACTCACCGTTATTTATCTTTTAGCCGGTAGTGCCGATTCTGGACGAGAACATTCATACGCCATCGGCTGTTCTGGGACGATGTCCATTCTTGTTCACCGTCGGTGAGTATTCATCTGGTCCCTAACTACCCATATTTACTAACTGCGAGTAGTATGCGCTGTGTCTTCCAGATTCTACGATGAAAAGCCGGAAATATATCATATGGCCATACATATGGCAAAGGCATCAGCAGCGAACGCATTCCTCGATGGTTGGAAGACAGTCGAGATGTGTCAAGCATTCCTGCTCATGGCCTCATATATGCCTCCCGCCAAACGATGGGACGAAGACAGAACATGGTTCTATAGCGGAATCGCTTTTCGGTAAGGTGTCGTATGATCAGAGTCGATAGCCAGCTGAAACATTGCCGCAGCTTGGCTGTCGACCTCGACTTGGGACGCGTTCCAGAACATAGACCGGCTGACGAGCGTGGTGAACGAGAACTTCTAAATCGACTCCGTGCATACGCCGTGTGCTATGTCATGGACAGATGCCACTGCATCAACCTCGGAAAGCCTGCTATGATGCCGGAGTGTGAGGTAAGCTCCCTCCCTGCACGCAATATGTTATCCAGACCGACTAACCTTTCTTTCAGTTGATAAGAAATTCTGCTACTCAGCTACACGGGTGGAAATACAATCTCTCATGCGACGGCTACCTGGTCTCCCTGATTGAGTTGTTCCGGATAATTGGTCGATATCCCGAGCTGTCCTTGCCGAAGGCCGCTGCCGCCGTTCGCGATGTACGTTAAACTGCGGTGTTACGGCATGGGAGTCCTTGTTGACATACTTTGGATTGTTAGCTGTCAGATTTTACAACTCGATATAAGGTCATGGCAGAAGAGCTTCAAGCATGGAACGAAAGGTTCACAGTGCGATGTGCTGTGGAGCTTTCTCCTACTGCTCGTGAGTTCTCTTTATTTTCCTGTGCGTAACATTTAAGCTCACTCGTCGTAGCTGAGGACGATCGGTTGCGCATGGCCCTGTGTCATTCGTAAGCAGTTCTTTACCGACGCTTTCAACACTAGCTCACGATCTTCTCTGTTAGAATGCATCATTATTGCAGACTGGTCACATTTTCGATCGGACTGCAGCGTGTAGTGCAAGCAGGGAAGCTGAAGGAAGACGTAACTTTCTTTACTGGGGTGAGCTAAACACCCAAGATCGAGTATGATCGAAGCTCATGAAACTCTACAGTGTCTCTCGGCAGCTTCTTCGATCATCAACTGCGTCGTCGACCGTATTCTACCTTCTGAATTAATTCGCTACTGCCCAGAGTACTACTTTGCCCTCTCGGCATTTGGTACAGCCGTCCTCATCAAGGTACGTAGAGATCCCTCTATCACATTGATTCGAACTCATGCATCTTCCGCAGTGCCTACGTCGCGAATTCTCTTGCAAAATCGACGCACGTCAGGAAGCACGTATCATAGAGCTCATTCAACGTCTCTTGACAAGTCTCAGTGCTGTGCCGATGGATCACAACGATCAACCAACACCGAGGCATTGCTTCGCCAAATTCCTCGAGCAAGTCTTGATCTCGCGCACCGCAAGCCGCCAGAAGAGCTCTTCCGAATCGGCTTGTTCAGCGCGTTCGACTCCGAAGATGGAAGAGCAGTCTCAAAACCAACATGCAACGTTCACAGCCATGAGCGAGCCGCTCCCTGAGCTGCACGATAAGCCTGCAAATCAATTCGTCCTCCATCCCAGTGATCCTGCTTTCCTACAGGCCTGGAGCTTTATAGATAATCAGCCGATGCCGTCCTCGATGGAGACTCTGTTTGGCTTCTCGAACTCCCAGCCAACTCCTGATTTCATGAATTTCCAAGATCAGTCGTGGTTCATGTAACGTTATGCTTGCTAAAGAAAAGCCTCTCATAGGCAGTTGGCTGTCGTTCTATACCCGCCGCCTGTACTTCATACCCTAAATAATTGTTCCTGGTTTTGTTAGACTACAATTGCACTTTGTACACATAGAGCTCAGCTCAGTTTCGCCTGGCGCGTCCGAACAACTCTAGAGCTGCTTGATAAGCCGCCAAGCTCCCTTCGACGCTATCAATGGGATGTATGTCGTCTTTGAAGGTCAACATCTGCACGTCCTTCCCTCTCCCCTTCAACGCATGGTAGTAACCCTTACCCTGCGTCGTAGCCACCCTCTGGTCTTTGTCGCCAATTAAAAGTATCACAGGACACTCCACATCGTCGACATGAGCGATTGGAGACATTGACCACATCTTCTGATAGGCCTCCGGAGTGACGAGGCTAGTGGACGTGTAACGAAGGCCGCCTTCCTCAAAGTACCAGTCTGGGATGTCTGAGTATGATAGCTCGCCGACAGATATGACTGGGTTCCGTAAGATTGCGGCGCTGAACTCCTTAGGATATTGTCCGATCACTGTAAAGAAGCTATGATTAGTATACAGCGTCTGGCACAAAGGGAAAACGAACAGTGTCCTGTGAGGAAACCACCGTGTGATGTGCCATGAAGGTATTGCTGGCCAGGACCCTCCGCCGTATACCCAATAGAGATGAGATGTTTGATTGACGATATACAATCCTCGACATCCAACGATACTATCTTTCCGAGTAGCGCGTTGACGTGTTTTTCACCGAAGTTGAGAGACCCCGTGTAATTCGGATACGAGATCGTGTCTGGTAGTTAAATCCAATGAGAAGTAGCCTTGAAGATATCCATGTGCAACTCACATCCCTCAATCGCTAGTGCTGTGCTGGTAGGGTCAAACCGTGCGACGATTGTCCCATGAGGCCCTCCATGGGGAATGGTAATTGATGGCTGAGTTCCTTGAGTTGGCTTTCGTACGACAACCGTCTCTGTCGGTTCTCTGCCAGGGATAGGGATAATCTCCGTCTTGAGACCTTCGAGCTTTTCAAGCACTGCATAAACCTATGTGAAAATGTATTGCATTTCGCAAAAGTAACTTACACTCACGATCCTTGGGTAAATTAGGCTTCTCCACAACCGTCCAAGATGTAGTACCATCCACGTTTACAGCACCGAGAACAAGCTCGTGTGGGCGGTTCGGTGCGCTTCGGGTCGCGAGAATTTGTGTCTTTCCGTCAGTGCCAAGAACTGTCCAGCTATACGGAACTTCCTCATTATCAGGCGTTAAGTTGATAATCTTTCCGTCCTCGAGCGCTATCAGTAGAATGACTGAGCGAGATCCCCAGCCAGAAGATACTGATACAAAGTGCTTGGATTCATCATTGACGGTGAGAGTGATGAATGGGCTGGACGGGAGAGTGTTGAGATACAGCCCGGGAAACTCGGACGGTTTGGCATCCCAGACGGACTTGACCAAGGCATTCGTTTCGCCCGAAGCAAGGTCAAGAATCTGAAGAGTAGAGCACGTCATATGAGGTCCGCCGACCGCGTTCGAGAGCCAAAGTAGGTGGGAGGCGCGTCCATCTGTGCCGTAGAGCACACGTGGCGAGCGCACCGACGAGTCGCTGGGTGTAAGCCTCGAGATGGCAGTACACTTCGACACGGGCACCTCGGAGTCTTCCTGCTCTTCGACGTTCGAAGGAAGGCTGAGCCGCCAGATCGCCGTTTGACGGTTGGGGCAGACTAGGATGCCCAATAGACGGTGATCCTCGGTGTAGTCGTATGAGACTGCGAAGATTTGGTCCTCGCCTCCAAATATTGGATGACCAAGGAGTGTAGGTCCCGATGAGTCTGGGAGAACTAGCTTGGAAACCTTCGTCTTTGCCTCGCCCTTCCAGTCGAAGAGGAATACAGACGGTCGTTTCTTCCCGCCAAAGCTCTCTCCAAAGTCGGGTGTGAATCTGTACTTAGCCAATGGGTCCGACGCTGGCTCGTCGGGTTTGGCTTCAGCCGTGTATACAACCTTTGACTCGGATGGAGAGAAGGAGATCGAGGACAGGTATTCTAGAGGACATTCAGCAATCCAGTCCTGACATCCGATGACGCGTGAACGCCCACCATCAGTGAAAAATGCGCCATGGATATTGGTGACCTCTTGAGTAGCTTGAATTCTGTCTTCGGCCCATATCTCGACGAATCGTTTCTTTCCGTCTGGAGCTGTATTGTCGTTCACCTCACGCAGAACTGCGAGGTACTTTCCAGAGGGCGAGAGGGATGACGCCGCGATCTCTGGAACATCAGGTGAAACAGAGGTAAGAGTCTGCCCTTCTGTGACGAAATATGTTTTGATGCTTGTTCTCTTTGTGAGCCTTTCGTGGTCTGATGCAACTGTTGTTACACGTAGAACTACAGGAATTCAGGAAATCGAGTCAGCAAAGAGATATCACTCCAAATTATGCACACAAACCATTCGATGCTTGGAATTGCCCTGCCTTGTAAGAAGGAAGTTCTGCCAGCTGTTTGTACAGCTTGATCGAGTCGTCATTAGTCCCTGACATGCTGCCGAGGCGATATTTCAAGATGGCTGTCGTGGTGAAGGTGCAACGACTGGACCTGATGCCCTTCCTAAACCGTACACCTGACCAGGGCACAGGGCTTCTTGATAGCGTCGAAGATAGCAGAAATGGTGTAGTATGTAGACCACATTTCAAAGGAATAACGTGGGAGAGCATGCTTGTTGCTTATTCATTCGAAATAAGCTTTACAGTCCAATTAAGACAGAACGAAACATAAGGAAACATACCGCCCTCGTCAAACTGATGGCAGTTTACCAACTTCACACTCTCAGATACTCCCCACTCTTGCTGTCACGACGCTGCTGCGCCGATGTCGTGCGAAGGGCGGCTGCTCGCCGTTGAATGGGCAATGCCGAACGTGCGATTGCCACAGAGGCAATTGAAGCCCCATCACTATAAAAGGAGGGGCATCAACGTTACATAACCCCCAGATCCTTTCTCATACCCACCATGAGCTCCAGGACCAAGCGTCGCGCTGAAGAGCCTCCCAAGAAGAGCAGTAAAAAGTGAGATCTCGTTGTTGTGCAGTTTCGGCGAGCCTGGTCGAGCACATCGCCAACATGACGATTTAGGGCGAAGCGAGATGAGTCTGAGGATGAGTTTGAGGGCAACGACTCGGACGAGGGGATCGATGAGGGTGCGTAGAAGCGTTGCTGTTGTTTTCTCGTGACATGTAATTGATTGGCTTTCTCTTCCCTTGTAGATGAGCTAGCTGCTCTCCAGGAGGAGGCCGCTGTCGTAACAACTGGTCGCAGAACGCGTGGTGTTCGCGTTGACTACACCAAAGTCGATGGAGGATTCGGTGAAGACGATGACGACGACGATGATGACGAGCCGAAAGCCAAGTCAAAGTCTAAGAGCAAGAGCAAGAAAGCACAGACTAAGCCGGAAAGTTCATCGAAAGGAAAGGGCAAAGCTCCAGCGTCGTCATCCAGTAAGCCCGTGAAGCCTCCTTCAAAAACCGCCCCATCCAAGTCCAAGAAAGTCATTGAGTCAGACGAGGAAGATGATGACGACGACGGCGACGTTAAGGATGGTGGTAAAGGAGAAGAGGAAGACGAGGATGAAGAGGATGAAGATGAAGATTGAGATGTCTAATACCGTTTACGACAATTTAGCGGCGGCCTCGCGTCCGCCTCGTTGCACTTCTCAGTATGAAATTGCTCTTTTGTGCTCTCTCGATGTAATTTTATTGACAAGAAGACATTGAGATTGTTGGTCATAAGTATACTTCAATTGCGCTTCTAGTCATTGGCAGAATTGCTGTCCGCTGTGCAGACTCCACTGTCATCACTCTTGGTTTCGCACAATTGATCAGCCTGTCGCGATGACAGGCCTCCTTTGTGACATGACCTATGTTTGTCTGCTCGTTTCTAATATATGGAGCACAAGAAAACAATTCTTCCGCTCTGCAGTAGACACTCGGATTTATTGGAGAAGTGGCCACAATTTGCATCTGTTTGGCTGCAGCTTTGTGGCGTCAGACGCCCATTTATAAATCTCAGATAAATCTACACTTACACTCGAACACGTTCCTCCTTTATTGCACCAATGTCAAGCACACTCTTGAAGCTCGTATACTACTGTAATTTCGTTCCGCGTTTGTTTGTCGGCAGCTCATGTGAACTTGCGAAGTCATGAGACCCAAGTGCGCAGGCGCTGCCGGCGAACAGCGAGACCGGCTGGCGGTTGGACATGAATCAACAGCAAACTGCTCGGTGCGTGTCAACGAAACGATGCCTGCAGCTCTGTCTTGAACAAAGTGCTGACCATCTGCCTCCAGACCATTCTTGCTGCAACCTAACTGACTTAAACGAATCATGGGATTATCTCCCAATGAACAAACTCCTGCTGACTTGCAGGAAGCAAGGAATCAGTCCTCCGTCAATGTTGACGCAGTGCGAAACTACCTCTATGGTAAGCTGGCTGCCATTCAGAGTGTAGCATGATGCCCCTTCTTACACATAACCTTCGAAGGAACTGAGGAACAATGGAAACTGCACGACGAGATTGCGAACATCATGTCTGTGGATCCCACATTCGCCAAAGCCCGATGGTAAGCCATACGTGCATTAACTCGTGCTTCCGAATGGCTATATGCGCTTTATAGGCCTCACATGCAACGTACGGAACGATACAAGAACGTTCTGCGCATGATCCACCGCGTTCATGAGCTGCAAGATGCGCATAGGTGGACTACTGCCCAGTTTCGGAAGGCGATGAGTCTTTTGGACGAGACTCACCCTTTCTCGCTTCACCTAATCGGTAGGCGCGAACTAAGTATTATATTCATACATACATTCTGAATTGGACGTCTTCAGCCTTTGAGCCGGTCTTCTTCTCGCAAGCCTCCCCTGAGCTACTTCGAGAGTACGGTGACTTGGTAGCTAACGCCGGTATAATCGGGTAGGTTGTTACGCGCATATATCCACCTATTCTATGTATTGACGCGTAATCAAGATGTTATCTGCAGACTGAGCTCGCGCACGGCTCCAACCTCACTTCTCTCGAGACTACCGCGACGTACATCCCCGAAACGCGAGAGTTCGAGATCCACTCGCCTACGTTCACTGCGAGCAAATGGTGGGTTGGCGGAGCAGGAAAGTTTGCGACTCATGGTGTCGTGCAAGCCCAGCTTATACTTCCAGGCGGGAAGAACGTGGGCCCACATTTGTTCTTTGTCCAGTTGAGGTCGTTGGGTAAGTGCCTCTATTCATGAATCACGACGAAATCCACTCATGGCATATCCTAGATGACCATCGAGTGCTTCCTGGGAGACAAGTTGGAGATATAGGTAGGTCACACGATATGACCGTACAACGGAGGTTGACCGATGCTTTGTATGCAGGCATCAAAGCTTTGGGCGCATGGTCTACCACAGACAACGGCTACGCCAGGTTCGATCATGTTAGGATTCCCGCAAAACATATGCTCTCGAAGTTTGCCCATGTCACTGAGGATGGTCAGTATGTTCAGCCTCCTCACGCGAAGATCAGTTATGGAGGGGTGAGTAATCTAGTTTATGATTTGCGGATACGGCATTTACCTTACTCGTAGATGATGTATATTCGATCGAGGTAATCATCTAAACAACTTCGTCAACGATCTCATAATTTATGCCAACAGCATGATCACAACTGCAGGATGGGCAGCTGCCAAAGGTACGTGGGCTGATCGGTTTTCAAAGAGCAAAGGCAAATAAAACCTGTACAGCTGTCACAATAGCGATCCGTTATGCTCATGCGCGAAGACAAGGAAGCAAGGGTAAAGATGGGCTAGAGAAACAAGTCATCACCTACCCATCTGTACACAGCAGACTCTTGCCGATTCTTTCTAGAGCATACGTTTTCCTGCTCCTGGGGCGAAACCTTGTACGTGATTACATGTCAGTATCATCGACGACAGACAAGCTGAAGAACCCGCCAATCTCAGGAAAGAGCTTTCTCAGACATGTCTGCACGTCTCGCCTCGGGAGATACATCTCTCCTCTCGGAAATGCACGCCACAACAAGTGGCCTGAAGACCCTTGTCAGTACTGTCACGGTTCAAGATCTCGAAACCGCACGTCGAAGCCTGGGCGGACATGGATTCAGCGAAGCCGCCGGCGTAGGACGCATTTACGCTACCTACCTCCCTAACGCGACGTAAACACCTCCACTTGATCACAACTCATGCGCTTCTATCATCTGATATATGTATGTGGCTGACAGATTCGAAGGCGACAACTATATTCTTGATTTCCAGGTGGTCAGGGCCGCCGTCAAAGCGTTCAAGGCATATCCATCTTCCTTAACTTCAGCCGCGGTGCCAAAGGTCTCGCTATCCCCCTTTACCGCATTCCTTCGACATCTATCAGAGTCCAGACAGGGATGGGAGGGCACACGCCCTGCTGAGTTGGATAGTTGGCATAATCCACATACGGCGGTCTACCTGCTTGAACTGCGGGCGTTGTGCATTGTGCGGGATTATGCGAGGCATGAACGGGAGCCAGACGCTAGTGTGGCACAGCGTGTGGCGAGGGCTGTTACCGAGGCGTTCGTAGCTGCGCAGGTTGAGCAGTTCATTCGTGATGCGCCTGGTCTGCTCCCTGGTCAGGAAGCTCACATCGTTGCTGATCTGCTGGTACTCGTGAGTTTACTGTCTTAGTCCAATTATTGTTTTTGTTCTAATGTTTGCATCATTGTTAGTATCTCTTGTCCACCTTGGAAGGCGCGCTTGTCGACTTATTGTCGTTTAGCCTGTTGCCTGCCTCTCTTTTGGCCGACGCAGAGCACAATTCAGGTGGAGATGACGACTGCACGCGAACGCTGAGGATGGCCCTCCGCCAACAATACCTGAAGCTTCTTCCGGAGACGATCGGGCTGACAGACGCGTTTGGTTTTTCTGATTGGGAGCTCGACAGGTACGTGCACTGTCTGCTCGGTCTCCAGATATTTTGCCTCGGTATTGTTGTCTGCATGTTGATCCCGCACCAATAGCGCACTCGGAGTGCACGATGGAAGGGTGTACGAAGCGCTGTGGGAGAGAGCTCAGAAGGACCCACTGAACGAAACTGAGGTTCCCGACGGGTATGAGGTAAGACGAGCTGCTTGTGTGAGTGCGGTGGATGTTATTGACGACTTTACTTCTCTTCTGGGTAGGATTATATCAAACCTGTCCTTCTCCGTGGCCAAAGACTGGCAAGCCGAGGAGCAAAGCTCTGATATAGTGTTGAGTAGTCGACTTGATTTTCACATCTTTTCAATGTACCATTATTTTCGCTTGGTTCTTCGTTGCTGCTGCGGGAGTCTATCCTTCAAGTTAAACGCTTCCGTGTGTGAGCAGTCAGCGAGCAGTGAGAAAAATGGCGAGGGTGTGGGTTGTGATTTGACTAATAATCGCCTCATGTTCCAGATAAAGTTGTAGATCTCGATGACTTCAAGCTGAAGATGTGAGTTGTCGTATGAGCGTGTTCCAGTCATACGACGTATACACTTACGCTTGCTTTGACGGCCCCGGTAGCACTCAAGCTATGACATAAGAAATGGGTCACCGTATGTCATGAGCACCAGTTATCCGCTTCCTTTAGAAGTGAAAGTATTAGTTGATCACTTCGTGCTCATTATGCCAGACGGTACGTGATCGGATTGCTTAGGCTTGTCTACTAAATGAAAGGCACGACGCTCACTTGAAGGCGTGAAGCAGATCTTACTGACGATAATGTGAAAGAAGGAACAATCTGAGGAAATTTTGACAACGTGTATTACCCACGAGGCCTACCTTTCCGTCGGGTACTTATGCGGTAGAAAGTCGCATTAGTGGCTACAAGACATGAGGAGATCTCAACTCAGCTAGTCACGACTGCGTCATTAGGTGGTATGTCGTATTTCTTTCCAATCAGCAGTTGTACTCATAACTGAGTGGTTATCGGAAGCACTGGGAGATCTTATCTTGACGTCACTGAATAGACGAGTCGGTTATCCTTGGCCCATGGGTTCAATTGCTCCCATCATCAGCTACGAGACTCGGGACCCAAGTAACTCAGCGTCTTATGCTACTACCATGGTGCGCGTGCTGATGTTCTGACATACTTATACAGATGAATGGACTCTCGGAAAGGCAGACAAGAGTAAGTATTGCCTCGTGCGGGCCGGCAGCAGTTGGGTGAGTGATGGTCGAACTCGATGCTTTCTACGTATTCGCTATAGCGATGCAGCAAACCTCAGTACAACAGTCAACGCCAGGCACACGCTCAACGACACTAAAGGACTTGCGTCGCTGAAGCTTTGTTGTCATCGACAATATTGAAGGCAATTATGTCCGGCGTCTGCTGCCGCGTGGCGATCAACACGTTGTGTGCCGGACCCGGCGCAGAGGTCTGCATTGTACCACCACCAGCAAAGAGATCAGATAATAGCTGCAGCGTGGCCAAGGCCTGCTGTCCACGAATTACACCAAAATGATTCTCGAAACGGTCCTAGCAGATGCAATGTAGTACAAAAACAGCTCGTTCTTCGCAAACTGCCCCTATACCTCTCTCCTCGTTTCACCTCCGGCACCTCAATACAACCGCCCAAGCCTGCACGCACCGCGGAGATTTTCCAGGTACCTTGGCGCCACACAGCCTCTCCTGCGCACAACGTCGACTGGGAATCCACAGTACAGGGTTTCTACGTTTCCTTGCGACAGTCACGCGAAGCTTTGTGCGGATACCTTGTAAAGTGCGTTGTCGCGCTGTGATCTATATTAACGCGTCCTGTACTGACTTCTATCCAGTCTTCGTTCCGATCTTTGATGCGAATTGCGAAACATGGAGTGTCCGCTGCTGGTATGGATGTTGTCCTATAATCATCCAATAACCCCTGAGGTGCGTAGTGCTTGCAATCTCCTATCTAATCGTTCCTGACTTGAGATTTGCGCTTCAGGAGTATGACAAGTGTTACCGCACAATGCAGTCCTGCATCCCTCACGCTAACGTGCCATACGCGCCACAGTCGCAAGACTCGATCAGTGAGTGGCCCAAACCATTCGATACTGTACCTCAAGTTTATATTATCACTTCGTAGGACAGATGATTGCGTACATGCTCCCCCTCCTTATGATGAGGCATAGGCGAATACCAAGGGCCAAGTGGCGGGATTGTCAAGATGCAAACGGAAAACACTGGATAGAGCAGGTCGGTGTTCGATACAGTCATGCCGGTGCGTTTACAAACCAGGTCCACAGGATGCAGATAATTCCGGTCAACCCACACACCGTCTTCGGGCCATGATAGGATACCACCTCGCGTACGACAACAATCTCGTCGGCATGGTCATGACACAAGGCAGACAGCGTGAAGTGATCAACATTGGCCTAGGCATAAAGCAGCTTTGTGTGACTCCCGAGGATCTTTCAGTACCGGTCTGGGCGGAGTCTCAGCATCACAAAGTAAGCATCTCTCCGTTCTTCGCAGGTATGCACACACGGATCCTCACACATGTGCGCCTCCCAAGTTAACGCCACTGGAAATATCATTCATTCCTCCGACTGAAGCACCGGAGGTTATTCTTCGACGACTCTGCATCATCCTAGCCCTGAAGCAGGCGTACATAAAAGCCATCGGCCAGCCCATCGGGTTCGATCTTTCGCGTCTCGAGTTCAATCTTCCTGGAGAGAGTGCCCGCGGAGATGGGTATCCCTTGACGGGATGGGAGTTCCGTCTGTGGCAGTCGCAAATTGCTGTTCTGCGTGAAGACGGGGAGGTGGAAACACATCAGTACCAGTGTGCATCGGCGTTCTTCCGCGGGTCGGAAGATTCCAAGTTCATCTGGCAAAAGGATAGGAAGGAGCTAGAAACCTGGGTGCAATTCCTCAATATCGACCAGCTCCTCACTGTACTCCCAAAACTCACCGACTAACCCGGCTTTCCTCTTTTATCCTGTCATCATTGTCTTTCTCGGAGTTCTTTACCCTTTTTTCATCATCGCGGGAATGCTTTCGTGGATCGAACTCGCTCACTACTTGCTTTCAAGTTGTACAATAATCAATTGCTTTCATTTTAGTTTATCGTTGATTCAGTTAATCTCTCGCCCGCGCAACGTTATGTGTAGCTTATCAAATGGTGTATAGGAAGGGCTAAGAAATATACAATCGTATCTGTACATCGAATGACGTATAGTCGTCAAAGTCGTGCAAAACTTCATCTCATCATCATGCCGCGGCGTGGGTATCAAGCTGCCCTTGTTCTATGCAGCCTTCTCAGTCATCACAGCATCCTCCTTCACATCCGAATCTCTTCTCGACACAGCTTCCGGTGCGTCCGCACCACCAGCCTTCTTCTCCTCACCCTCATGCACGTGTTCCAGCTCTGGCCTCTCAGCTTTGAGTTTCTTGAAGTGAGCCTCCTCATCCCACACCCACGGGCTCTTGCTCGCAAAGAGCAGGTCCATCTCCTCGAGCGTGCGGTTCGCTGTTTCTGGGTACAAAGCCCACACCATCGGGATGGTGAGGAAGTTGATAGCGCCGAAGACGTGCAGGGTGTTTTCGCCGATGCGGGAGAACATTACGGGGTTGAGGAGGGTTAGCCATCTGTAAAGGGGAGGAGGGAAAAATATTTGTTGGTGAGTGTGATATTCTTGCCCTGTCTGACGGCTTAACGCACCCGTTCCCGATTGACCACCCAAAGACTCCGAACGCGTTACCCTTTGCACGCACCTCGAGCGGGAAAGTCTCGGTAGGATATACCTACAAGATAACAAACCAGAACGAAATGAGCGATCCGTCGATCTACGCAAGTACCAAGGTTCGGAGGCGAACACGTACCCAAGGAATCGTAAGCCAAGTGGCACCGAAGATGAACGTGTACGTGAACACGAAAAACGCGGCGGCCCCTCCGTATTGCGCTGCCTTTTCTGGGTGATCTTTGAGTAGGCGTGCGAAGACACCTGCGAGGATCATTGAGATGCCTTGACCGATGGCGCCCCAGTAAAGTCCGACTCGGCGACCCCACCGGTCAATGGTCACGACGGCCATGAGGGTGCTGATCATGTACGTTATCTATAGCAGTCGTGTTATCGTTTTGTCAGCGATCATGCGTTAGCTGGGTGCGTGTGCGGATCAAGTACGTACATCGTTGAGACCACTCATCCATTGAGACTTGCGGGGAGAGTAACCGGCTTCAGCGAAGATTGTAGGAGCGTAGACGGTGATAGCTGCGATTCCGACCCATCTGGAGTGAAGATAGCGTAAGTTACATGGACTTCGGCAAAAAATATCGGCAACTTACTCCTGGACGATCTGCAACCAGATAGATAGCTGCACCCGACGCGCAATATGCAGATCACCGTCGTCGCGTCCAAAGAACATGGAAAGGTATGTGTTCCGCTTCGAGTGCTTTTGTTCAAGTGCGACGACGGCTACGATATCATCGTACTCTGCCTTTGCTCTTGGTGCGTCAATATTTCCGTCTTCAGAACGCAATCGTCCGAGGATGATCTTCGCTTCCTCGTGCCTGCCCATCTTCAGAAGCCATCGGGGACTCTCTGAACATGCATCAGTCAATATTGGAAGTAAACATATGAGCTTATAAAGCGTACCTGGCATAGACGGCAAACATGCCAAAAACGCAAATACGGGCAGAATCTGGAAGGCTATCGGGAACTATGACGTCTATGAGTACTGCCGCGTATGATGCTGAGGACTCGAGTCATTACGTACCCTCCATCGAACCTGGCTCGTACCATCTCCTACGAAGCCCAAACCGAACTCCATCCAATACGCAACGACGACGCCGAAGATGTTCAGAGTGAATTCACTTGCAATGAATGCTCCTCTTGACGTATGTGTGGCGACCTCGGCAGACCATACAGGTACGATAGCATTCAGAATGCCTGTGCCGATACCGTTAATGATTCGGGCGCATAGCATCCTATATTGGAATGTGTGTGAGCTAATGTAATGCAGGGATAGGATGACGTGACGTACCAGGGGAGGTTTTGCGCTGAGCATTGCAAAGTGGCTCCGAGAAGTACCCAAATACAGCCCTATAGGTACGCGGGGTAATGTCTTTTAGTCGCCGAACTCTATTATGAAGATGGAATCAACCTACCAGAACCATACTCTTGAGACGACCGAGCCTGGAAAACCGAAGAACCGGTTATGAGCATTACTTATCACAGGGTATGACGCTGTGAGGACCAACGAACCTATCACCGGCGACACCGCCAATGAGGCATCCCAAGAGAGTTCCGAAATAGTAGATGCTGACAATACCTCCCTGTCTCGTGGGTTCGGTGATCGTAACGACATAACCTTCGTCGGGCCCTTGGTATCTGAACAGTATCTCAATCTGTCAGCGGGTACGCTCAAGTAAGCATGTCGTAATTACTCACGTAGAGTAACCAAGTTTCATGACGCGAACGTAATCGGGCGAGGTGTTTACACCTCCCATGACACCCTGGTCATATCCGAAACTGTATTCGTTCATGATAGTTAATATGTTGTAACGAGACATAAAGGCGATGAGGTGAACTTACAAGAAAATCGCCAAACCGGCGACAAAGTTGATAGTGTAGTACAGCCGTCTCCCACACACAGGTGCCATGGTGTTCGCGTCGGACGGAGCAGTGAGAAGTGTGGGGGTGGGGAAACTGCAACGTTCGATTCGTCTACCGACTGCTTGGGTTTTTAAAGCTCTCTAAAAATCAAGCGGGCGGCCGCTTCTCCACAGTTAAGTTGTCGACATCCCCCCGCTCACATGCAATCCCGATAGATCAGAAGTGAGAGTGTGTCTTGTGACCGTGGAACATGGTATCAGGTTTGTTAACGGCACCGTAGGAATGAGCTAAAAGCCGGTCGAGGGGTACCGGATCCGGTCCGATGAACCCCGCAACGAGCCTTTTTGTCATGGATAGTCAAATTCAGCGTGGCCGACGAGGCTAATGGGGTGCTCACCATCATGATTATGACGCATTTTTCGAAATCGGGCAGGCATATTCAGGCAACGTTCAATATCCTCGATGATGACGGAAGCTACCCCGCACTCGGCACCGCGCGGGGTGTTGTTCGAGTATTCCGCCTAACTGTGGCGGCCTTTGTGCAACGACACACGTCGGAAAGCCGGAAGCTGTGAAGACGGAAATGTAGGTGATGCTCGACATGCGTATGTCTCTATTCTGAAAAATCTAAGAAAACAAGGGAGGCGACGCTGGTAGCGCTACTCATCCGACCCACGGAGCGCCCACGCCAGCGGACGCAGAAAATCTGCACGTTGTCGTCATTCCACAAAGATGGAAGATCGGGGGTTCGTAAAGTTGTGTGCGCATCAGACAACATGCACATCATCGGCCTAAAATGAGGCAGAAAATGAGCGTGATATCAAATACGACGAGAAAGAGGGTCAGGTACCTACTTACATCGTGCGGGGTCGTATGCATATGGTCTCATATGGCCCGTTGTGCTGCTGTAAGATGCCGACGAAATGACTCTCAATCCTGAACGGCTTGACTATATTGCCAGACAAGTAGCAGCAGATAGCCTCGTGGAACGTAGACGTTGAGGATGATAGTTGGGTAATACGGGAAAGCGGCGATCCGTGCCTGGCCACTATTGAATAGTACAGTGAAGGCATCCAAGAGATCCTGATACATTTGAAGGAACCGACGATGGCAATTTAGGCTTTGGACGGCCGTAATGTGCCAGAGGAAGACTGTACACCACCGGCCGAAGAAAATGTATCTGTGCTGGCTCTGGTTATTTCCTCGAATGTCCTTTGCAGATGGGAGCGCAAAGCTGCAATATCAACCTGCTTCTGAAGTGCTGTGGGCAGTGTGTCGGCATCGTCTGCGTTCAATACAGTGTTCGTATCTGGTTGTGGAGGCTGCGTGTACACCCATATGAATGCTTACGG
This sequence comes from Irpex sp. M6601, assembly GCA_037039805.1. Classification (NCBI taxonomy): domain Eukaryota; kingdom Fungi; phylum Basidiomycota; class Agaricomycetes; order Polyporales; family Irpicaceae; genus Irpex; species Irpex sp. M6601. Next base: position 4,304 of record JAXQGN010000282.1, on the reverse strand, counting down.
ACCGTGTTATGTAACACTCTCGATGACTCACATTCTTAACTTTGCCCTGTACCCTCTGTTGTCGTATCTTCTCTAAATTGCGTCTCAGCTGTATCTTACGCTTGGACAGACGACCCATGAGTTTGAAGATGCGGTGAACGTCGTGGACGAAGTTGAAGACTGTTGTTCGCTTCTGGTCTGTTACCAGGTTACTACTCGTTTATATGCATCGGCAAAGGCCGCTGTCCGGAAAACCTGAGACAAGCCAAAAGCAGAGTAGTAGTTCAGTAAGAAAGCCTCCTTGGACACAGAGTTCCTTCATCAGGTATTGCAAACCAAGGATTCAGAATAGACCTATAAGTATGCACTCATGATGCATAAAAGGCCGGAGCGGGATTTTCGACGCTCAGGCTTCAATACGTATTTGTTCCGTACAAATATAACACTGGCGGCTGCTGTATGCAACTTGTTATCCAAAACTTATATGTACCTGCTCCTCATCAAGTCAATATGCTCATTTGAACGTGCTCTTGAAATCACAACTGTTCTCAGAATACACGGAGATCTACGCGTGGATTCCATGTCATAGCCGCCTCGTCTCAGCCGAGTCAGCCCGCATCATCGCTCCACTGACATCGCAGTACTAGTTACATGCAGCTCGAGTTCTGGTCAACGTAAGTTCTGTATTACCCTCACGCTATTCCTTCTTCAAGCTCTAATTATATGCGCATATGCCCTTAGTGCATCTCTGCAATGGCACCGGCTATGAGAGTTCCGAATGCCGTTACAACTTCGATCTGTGAGAGACTTTTCTACAAAGGATGTAGTAAGAGAAGCGACTCTTCATGACCATTCCAACGCGGGCTCCTAAATATGTACGTCAAAAAGCCCAGTTGTCGATCCAGTTAGGAATCTAAAGGGCGCAGGTATCGACAATCGTGATAATGCCTTGACTGCCTCTTTGGGAAATATTCGAACTCAAACTCGTCCATCATAAGGCCTCGAACCTGATCAGATCAATCTTTTTCCCACACTCCGCTCCCCCTCCCTATCATATATACTGGGACACTTGGCTGTCCCACAGCGTCAGACCCTCATTCGATCTCTATTCTTGACGACTAGGTACGTCATTTACCCTTGGTCTTAGCCATTACTTACGCATATGGCTGACATGATCTTGACACAACCACTAGCTATCAACAGTCCAGTACGATCCCACTCCACCGAACATGTAAGAGCGTTCTCCGTTCAGACGTCTGCGCCTTCATTTCCGCTGATCGGAATAGCAAGTCATCGAGAATGCCCGTCGCCGTTGAGATCGTACATCTGCCGACGTCTGAGGCTTTCCGCAACGATCACTCGCTCTTCGACCCAGTGTTGAAATACGTCTCATCAGCCAATGGCAACCTTGGGTAAGCACCGGCCTCCGTCGAATCTTATGCATACCCGAACTATATTAAGCATCACTCGCAGAACCTACTATGGGTTCTTGGAAGAAGATCCAAACGAAGCGTACATGGCCGTTGGTGCGTGATACACGAGGCAAATGCAATATGTCTATTTTGAATATGACAATGTTACACAGTCTGGGAGACGGTCGAGCATCATCAAGCGATGATGAGTGATCCGGAGGTGTACCCCAAGCTCCTCGAGGCCGTGAAGGACTGCGTTGTTGCGCCAATCAAGATGTACCATATTCTTCTCGAGCCAACTTCCGCAGTGTCAGCTGCACTGAACTCACCTATCACATCGTTCGACCATATCACGGAGTTGGCAGAAGGAGCCACTCATGATAACGGACTTGTGAATTTGTCAAAGACCTTCGGAACTCCAAGGGAAGGTGTACCATTGGCTTTCGGAAACGCTTTGGAGTCCAATGAGTTCACGGTCATTCGTGGTTGGGACTCGAGTCTGGTAAGTAATTTGTGTGTGAAAATCATTTCGACAGCTGATACTTAGCTTCGGCTTGGACGTACGAAGGGCCTCGAAGCAGCAAATCGAGAGCGAGCAGGCAACGAAGTGGAATCTGCGAATCTTCGAGTTGTGAAGACAGTTCATACCAAGCTCTCGGCGTATAAGAGATATCAGGGGTAGCGTCCAGGTTGTATGGGACGCCACAACGTCACTAAATAGACAACCCTGAACGCACGATCTACTTAGTAGCAGTGTGGCACCGCTCACTAGAAGCTGTCATGTCCTGAGCACATATTCAATGAACCGGGTCAGTTGAGCACCGAGTTAACCGCCTCCAATGGTGTTTGTTGATTGGCAGGCCCTCATGGTACACCGTGTCTATGAGAGCGTCATTCTCAATTGATCATGGCGCGTTGCTTTCTTACTCGAGGCAGAGAGGCGCACGCGAAGGACAAGCCTGGGCAGAGAAAGGAAAGAAGGCGGTCTGCTTGACAGCGTCTGTGTTCCGCTGGAGGTCATATGTCGTGCCTCACGATGATCCTATGGTTTCGAGAAGCGGCCTATTGTAAGCTGCGCAATTTGCTTACGCCTTATTGGATTTGTAACTCCCGCGATCCTTTCTCTTTAGACGACTCGTTGTTCCATCGGGTTGATGGCAGCAAGCCAGTCGATATCGAGACATCGTGCACATCAACATGTGCATCAAAAGTGCACAACAAAGGACCAACTGTTGTCATGTAACGGATCTCTGGCTGACCAAATCTGAGACTAAGCACGACAGGTTCTGCTCGTAGACTCGTATGTTGATAGACACCAAGCAGACCCATCAATATAGAGCAGCCACATCTCCGACATGCGCATGCATGGGTGCAAAGATATGAGGAAGAGTACCTGAGGAGTCCAAAGACGTGTTCTTGATGAATGGAAGCCACCATCAGGATCAGTTCTAATCCCGGTATAGCTGCGATGCACCGGCACGCAGGTCTGAACAAGTGGTTGCCTCCTTGAGTGGAACTAGCGGCGACTTCGTTGACCTATGGTGCATTGCTCATCTGTCAGCTGCTACAGCGACGAGCGACCTGAGCCCAAACCTCAAGTCTAGACGTTCATTATCTGTGTGACAGAGACGTTCTGCAAGAATACAGACTGTGTATAAGGACTAGAGCGCAGGTCACTCACACGTGCTGTGAGAATTTGTCGCCCGCAGCGTCAGCGAGAATTGTCAAGTTGAGCAAGTACTTACTCTCTGTGCCTACGTCACGACCAGTGACTTCGATGGGAATCTTCTGCCATCACAAGCCCTCCGTGCACCCACTCATTTCCAGTATCTCGGCCGCGTTTTGAATGGGATGGAAATTAGAGGCTGGAAAGAAAGTTGGGCCCTAGATAGTTTTACGAGCGCTATATCGCAGTCGGCACTTCCTTCTCAAACCCGTGAGTGTAGACTTTAGAAGAGCACTCGACTTTTCTGGGGTAAAGCTCTAGGCTGTTTAGTCTGCCATGGTTGCGATTGAGGGTATGTAGATGCATATGAGCATGAGACTAGGAGGTTCTTGGTATAATGAAACTTTGAGCTTGGTAGTTAGTACAGAGTCGCCTCGTCGGACGCTGAAGACAGATCCAGGATAATCTTCGCCTAAATATCAGAAGAAGACTGGAGATATACTGCTTATGGCGACGCACTTCGTTTCGTTCCCACAGCTCCGCTATTGATGTCTCCTCGCTGGAAATAAAGATACACCCGGTCTTCGGAGCGCATTCCTACGGTGGGTCCCGGTGGAGAGGCAGCAAGCGACGTTCTACCGTGGTCATTCAACGTATTAGACAGACCGAGAGAGTATTGGTGTCATTTGAAGGTAAACACAGGTGTATGCTGTAACATTAACATGTAAACATACCTCTGAGGTGGTAGGTTTTGGACGTTGTGTATCAAAACCCGAATTGCATATGCTTACTTAGCCACGTAATAGCCAGTACTCCGTTGGTCAGTAAGAAGTACATAATTTTCTCTCAGCAGTGACGGCAAATTAATCTCGCTATACGTCTCTGCATTGATATGAGCTCTTCCATGCACGGTTACATGAATCTTCAGACAGAATGACACACCTTGTATAGCCACCGGGTGCAAGCCATTTCGCAACTAAATGGTACCTATTTGCGCTGTATATTGCTTTGAATCATTACTTATTAGACTTGCAAAGAATCTGAGAAGGCTGGAGAGCATAAGCGAGGCGACGAGAATTTCTGGTTGATGTGGCCACGTCGAAAACAAAGGACCCCCGATAATACGCTCAGAGCTTATATGCCGGAAGTGGCCAAATCCGGGACTTTTTGCGGGCGGCCTGGCGGCCGATCCGGGACTTTTGCACATAACCTCGCCGCCGAGTGCCCAAATCCGGGATTTTCATACA
>JAXQGN010000281.1:0-47032 GCA_037039805.1 Irpex sp. M6601 | reverse complement strand
TGAGGTGAGGGGGTGAGTGTAGTGGGTGAGAAGATGGGTGGGGGAGAGGAAAGAGGAAAGAGAAAGGGGAGAGGAAAGAGAAAGGGGAGAGGAAAGAGAAAGGGGAGAGGACACACCATAAACGATACCCGTCAGGTTATTCGCCGCTGGGTTGTTCACCGTCCCGTTCGCGAGGAGGCTCTGCCACTCGGGTCGCCAGGCCAGGTTCGTCATGTTCGCCACGAGCTAAACCATAACCTCGTCAGTTCTCCTCCCTCATGCATTCGCATCACGGTGGAATAACCGAAAGATGTAGGTAGTGGTAGAGAGGGAAGAAAAAACGCACCTGAATCGCACTACCGATATACCAATCACTCCCGGACACGTTCGCAGGCGAGAGACTAAGCTCGCCTTGAGAGAGCAGGAGGAGACCAGAGGCGGCGATCATGGCGGCGGAGGAGTCTGCTGGGCGGGGCGGGGAGAGGGGGGCGTTGAAGTCCCTATCAGATACGTGGAAGAGGAAGGCGTGAGTGGTGAGTGTGTGGATGATGGGGTTGGAGATGAGAGATGGAAGTGGGAAGTGGGAAGTGGGAAGAGGAGGGAAGGGGAGAGGAGGAGGAAGAGGAGGAAGAGAACGTACCACGGCACGATCCCGTCCTCTGGCAAGTTATCCAAAAAGTAGCCTGCCATTTTGCGTGAGGTCTCGAGGTAAGTGATGTTCTTCGTGTGTTGGTACACTTCATAGCGTGTAGTCGTTAGCGAGCAGTAGTGTGATGAAGATGGTTATGAAGGTTGTATGTGTAGAGAAGGGTTGGCTTACTGTTAGCGAAGCCATAGATTCCCCACGCTTGGCCGCGGCTCCATGTACTGGATAGGTAGAATACCATGAGCGAACGGGAGGGTCAGAAGGGGGATGAGAGGGGAGGGCGTACGAACCTGTTATCTGCGTAACCTTGTGCTGTGCGCTGTTTGATCACGTCGCCTGTGGTAGAGTTGTACTCTACGACGTGATACGACGAGCCTAGTCACCGTATACCAATTAACATTAGCACTTGAAAGAACGAACGAATGGGATGTGAGATGAGACGTACCATCGGGACGTAAGTGGTTCACTAACGTCTTGTCGGCGTGCGAGGTGGCGATGTCGATGAGGGTGTGGTTGCCTGTGATGTTGGCGGATTGGAAGAGGACCTAGAAGTGCGCATATAGTCAGGGGTCCGTAGAAGAAGTAGTAATGAGGAGGAGGGTGTGAGGTGACGTACCTCGAGGTTCATCATGTTGTCTATGATTACCTACACACCATGAGGATATGAGATGAGCACTTGTAGCAGTTGATAGTAACGTACCTGGAAATCTGTAGGGTCCGAAGTATCCCAACTCCTCGTGCATCCCACGATGGGGCTGAACCGCGCAGCCAACTCGCTCGCAAAATTGTTCACAGCCGCAATAGCAGTTTCGTTCGTGCCGTTTCTACACCAAACATAATCAGAATAAAACAGCAATCACTCAGAGATCTAGAGAGCGGACGTACACCTTCAACTCCTCAATGAACGGAAAACTCAAAAACCCAACATCGTGTCCGACAGTCGTCTTCGTCTCAAGCGGGACCTCAGCACTACTCCACCTCCTCGCCAACTCCAACCAACTCGTCGCCTTCAGCTCATCCGACGGACAGATACTCGCCCGATCATTAAGTGCATAGAGCGTAGCAGGGAAGAACCCCGACGTCCAAGTATCGGGGCCGAAGAACTGCCAGGAACCGTTCGTCCTGTCCGTCCATTGTGGGTACTTGGGCGGGTCCTGGGTGTTGGTGGCTGTTGCGAGGACTTTTTGGGCGATTAGGGGCGAGAAGAGCTCAGAGGGGAGGTCTGCGGCGTGTGCACTTGCTAGCACGAGGGAGAGCAGTCCTAGGAGGGTGTTTGACTTGGGCATGGTTGAGTGTGGTTTGTAGAGGGGTGCTAGAGGAGAAAGAGAGAGGGCGACTTACAGAGGAGGAGGCTGTTAAATAGCGGCGCAAGCGGGATGGACTCTAGAGCGGGTCGAAGCGGTGAAGAAGGCCGAATTGTCAGGGATAGCAGATGACTGTGTCACGTTGTAAGCTGGCCATGCTGTCGACGGCGGTCTTCTCTCTTCTCTCTCTTCTCCGTCCGCTTTAGGTGCAGTGGCATTGATTAGTGCCTCGTGAGGGGGCAGAGCGAAATGAGCTCGAAGCAGTCAGGAGTCCGTATGAGCGCAGGAGAACAACCGGGCGGCAACTACGATTCTATGCACACAGATAAATAGGAATGTCAAGCATGGTCTGGCGGAAGTCAAGTATTATGTCAATTGAATGTCTAGATGAGTGGTGGATGCGAGGTAAGATGGACAATTATGACAATGATATAGTATGTAGTTTGCAAAGATGCCATGTCCGGTGGTATCAGCGCGGGGAGCTACCCAGCCTTGGGCAACCCATCCGAGTCCTGATTTTGGTTTTCTTCCTGCGATGCCTTCACCCTTTCCACCTCTCTCTCCGCCTCAATCTCAGCGATTCTCTTCAAAGCGCCATCCCTCTTTACCCTCAACCTCTGCAAAAACTCCTCATCCGACACCTTCGGCATCCCTAACGCCTCCAAGAACCGCTCTCCGAACGGCCGTCGCGGCTCCTTTTCCTGTTTCGGTTCAGGGGAATGCTGGGCCTGTTCGATGTCGCGCGTGACGGACTTGACGTGTCGGACGTGGACTTCGTTGTATGCAAGTTGGAGGAGGGCGCAGGTTAGGCCGGCTGTTGTTGCACCTGACATTGCGAAACGTGCAGAGCCACCTGAGATGGATATACGTAATGTACGTTAGCGTAATTATAAGATGAGGGAGAGGATACACGCACGTTGCCATGAGTATAGGATCCCACCCGTGAGGGCACCGCTTATTGTCGAGTCCAAAAGCTTGTGCATCCGCATTTCAGACCATGAAAGCCGATGTGAATGTTGCTGCTGAGGGTCACTACCAATCCGTCCTACACCTTCAATCTCCTGTCGACGGCGCATATATTGGGGTGTCTCAAGCGTCGAGACCAGGAGCGGACTAACAACAAATTCACGTATACCTATCATCGTACAATCATCATCATTAGCCAGCACTTCGCAATAGACAACACTAGAGAACGCACTGAAGAACGTAGCACCAGTAACACTCCCTCTTATAGCAGACGCAAGAGCCATAACGCCAATGTTCCTTCCTATGACGGTACCATACACACTAGCCGCCAGAGAGGCAGTCGCACCTGCAATCACCACCGTAACGAACAGTTAGCTCTCTGCAGTAGAAGTGAGGAGGACCTGCGTGTAAGGTAAGGACGAACTTGCATGTTGCGGCTGTTCCACGCGCGACGTTGCTGAACGCGTCGGGGTCCATGTCTACGTTGTACTTGACCGAGCTTCGTGGGTATGTCAATTTCTGTGCGAGCTTCGTGCGCTGGCTTTCCTGGTCCTGGTCTAAGTATCGGCAGTAGAGACGAGAGGAAAGAGCCTGTAATTAGAAGTAGCGCCCATCACTTATATCGCGGCCAATGCCGAAGCCAGAACCTCCGCGAACTGCGAGCCGACTTTGCAACTTGAAGCTTGAACTTTGACTTGAACTATGAGCTTCATGTTCAAATTCCTTGTGCCTTCGACATGCTATCAAGAAGTCGACGTTAACACACCTGTTCACCAGACTTATTGATAGCTGAACTCAAAGGGCAGCAGGTACTCTGTTGTTCTGGCTAACTCCGTGAACTACTTCGCCTGCTGGCCATGGCGTGTCCGTCAAGTATGCACACCCGTTTCTGGTCCTCTGGTGAGCCGATATACCCTTTCGATGACTTGCATGTCGGAGGTTGTAGAAACGCTAACTTATTCTGCATCGAATCAGTGAACCTTGCTCTCTAGCGCGTGAGCTCAGAAGGACGTCCATAGTCCATGAGAACACAAACGAGGGTGTCACCTGTGTACACGTACAGTGTGCAGGGAACACGGAGATTTGGAGACCCCATGCGCGGTATCAAAAGATAAGCGTTTACACTAACGTTAACCTGAACAGATTATGTATAAAGGGCTCGAGGGGATGTCGAAAGCTCGCCTATGCGAGTGCACTATCGCTCTCACTACTACCACCGGTGTGAGTCCAAATTACCAGTCCACTCTTTCTTTGATGGCTCTCCACGGCCCCACAGGATTACTCAACGTACTTCGTCAGTGCTTACTTGGATCTTTTGATATGGGCGACCAACCTACGCCACCGCATCCGAATGACGGAAGCGGTGACCCCGAGCAAAACCCGGCTGTAAGTACATCTTTCCAGTCACATAACCTCCAGATACATGTACGCATGCACACTATACGCTGCATTTGAGGTGATCGCAGATAACGTGCACTCTACGACTACAACGTGACATGATACCCTTGTACATATAGCACTCCCCAGGCGCCGCCGATCCCTCTCCTCCCGTCAGCATCTCCAGCACTTTCCACCCCGCCGCCAACCTCGACCACACACCTCCAAACACCCTCATCCTAAGCTCGGACAGAATCCTCTTTGTAGTGCACTACCGCTGGCTCTACGCACAATCTGTCAACCTCTTCAATGGCCTCCTCCTCAACACGGTCGAACCACCTCCCGAGAATCCTCTCGCCAGAAGCGTCAGCGAACGCGCGCAAATTATCGAAATCCTCTTCCATGCAGTCTACAACCTCCCCTTGCCGCCCCACACCCCTACACCCTCACTCGAATGCCTCGAAGAGGTCATCGTCGCACTACACACATACGGCTTCCTCCCCATACAGCGCTTCATCGCCACCGGGTCCCCACTACACACCGCCTTCGTCAACCACGCACAGTCCAAACCAATGGAGATATACGCCCTCGCCGCGTCCCGCGAACTCGAAGACCTCGCTGTCGCCGCGTCTCCGTACACTCTCCGCATGAGCGTGAACCGTATCCCCGCGCCCTTGGTCGATAAGATGGGCTTGCAGTACTTGCTTCGGTTGTACAAATTGCATGGGAACAGGACGTCGAGGCTGAGGTCGCTGCTGGACGAACAGCCGCCGGGCATTCCGATGCATGGGCATCATGAGGAGCATGTTGAGGCGATTGTTAGGGCGTATCAGCTTTGTGGGACTCAGGTGTTTTATTCTTCTTCTCCTGGTGAGCCCTTATATTGTCTCTGGAATATACATGACCGTGGAACGAGATAGCTGACGAGCTTGACTTGACTGGTGTAGCGATTTCCCGCATACACATCGAGACTGGCATGTCAGCATTCGTGAATACGATACCTTGCCCGGAGTGCAAAGCGGCGCTGGTGCAGCATGTGACGGATGTGTGTGAGCGGTGGTCAGAGGTTCCTGTACGTGACTCTTTTGGATTATTCCTCCCTCCATCGTCTGGTGTGCAGTTCAAACTGACAAGACTGATCTGTGTCCTTTGCAGACTACTATTTAGGAGATTTGCTAGTTCATCAAGATGCGGCGGCTGTGATGCCCATGAGTCTATGTTCTATCTACTGTAGATCTTTGGTACGGGATTCACGATATTATATTCGGCTGGCTCTTTAGTCTTCATAGAATTACATTCTAGTGATCATCTATCGACCTGTGCTGCAGCATAAGTGCAATTTGAACGCTTCACCCAGTACAATCAGATTCTCTAACTAAGTCCCACAAAACAACTCTTATATAAGAAGCTTTCCAGGAACTTCCTGTTCAGTAGATGGTATATGTTGGCCAGCGATGTCTTATGATAAGAATAAGCAATGCATCGGGATTGACAAAGCACGACCGCACCTGCTATTGACACTGGCATATGTGCAAAATCAAGCACCTTCAACTTCCTCTCGTTTTCACTCACGACCACCGCCCTCCCTATCGTATCATCCCACGCAATAGCAGACACACCGCGGCCCCCTTGCTCACTCGTCCGAAGCTCAACAGGGATTTGAGTTCTCCCAAGCTTCAAGGTCTTAGTAGACGGATGTCCCTGTCCAAGAAGCTTATACATACCAAACACACCTACTGGCAAGTGGCACGCGAGTTGCGGAACTGTGAGTAGCAGTGTACGCTCCGATCCGGGGAGAACGATCCACCGGGCGTTGGTTGGTGCTTTCGTTTCCGCTCTGTGTCGAAATGCCCTCGAGGTGAGCTCATATTTGTAGTGGTATTCTGGAATTTTGAAGCTCTGACGAGCACCATGTGAGATACGGGCCAGTTTGACGAGGCGTGGGGGAGGCATATGGACTGATTTGGGTTCGAGAAGGATGTGCTCAATGGCGCCCCTTGGCGTAGATGAGGTGATGAAGATACTAACGGGGAGGGGCTTCACTACCCTGGGACGAAGATTTCCCGTGCCTTTGCTTTCCTTGTCTCTCTGGCGCGCCGAAAGATATGAGGCACCGTGGTCGGTAATGTGCACTTCCCTGAATTGAAACGTCCTGCAGGTAATGACGCTGTTGGTGGGGGTCAAGGTCACACGATTGATTTTACCCGTCCTGCTGACGGGTATGGAGTGCATCTCAAAGCATAGCAATGGCTTTGGCTCGCACTGAATAGAGCGAGCGACAAGTATCTGATTCTGTTGGGGGAAAGGTCGAATAGCCTCGATACGATATTCCTGGAATAAAAGCATTTAACGAGGGGGCCTATCGGTACGTTGAGTTCAAACGTACCGCATCTGGGTATTGATCTTGAGGTATGAGGCCTATTACCGAGACAGGTCCATCCGAGTCGTTCAGAGGTTTGAATATAATTTGACTCGGATCCTGTGCCAGAGTCAGATACGGCTCTCCATGGAAATCGTCTAGCACAAGTGGACCGAGGATATGCGAGCGAGATTTAATATGGGATAATTGGCGGAAGGAAGGGGACAAAGTCCGCGCTTTCTGTACAGATCCTGGAACGAGGGGGATGGAGCTCAACGGGATATGCAGCACCCGACATTCGTACCCGATATTACAACGTGGATCGAATCGAGTTGTGGGGTCGAATTCAGAAACATTGCCTCTATAAGTGTACACCCAGTACGTCAGACTTTTGTATCAAAGACGTGATCACACAAAGCCATAGCGAGGTTTACTTACAATTTTCTGTCCTGACTATGCACCCAGTCTCGACAGATGAAGGCAATGGTGATTCCGGCCTCGCCACGAACGTTAAGGTAGCGAGCCTGCAATTGAAAGGCCTTCGCCTTGGTGGATGTTTTCGCTATAAGTGTAACACCTGATTGCGAGTCAATCGAACAAAGAATAATTCCCCAATTCTGTTTCGTAGGATCCGATATAGAAGCAACGAGATACTGGCCGCCTGGGAGCAGTGCTATTTCCGCAACGCAGTAGTCAAAGTCAAACGATCGCAACTCCGGGACGGCATCGTCGCTTTGCCAGTTCCTCTGCAGAGAATGCGCTTTGACAAGTAATCTTTCAGCTTCTTGCGCTGTGAGGTTATCGAAGTTATATCGTGGAAGTGGAGGGAGAGGCGGGATGCGGATAGACGACGCTTGGAGAAGTCGCTTCCATATCACACCATGATGAGTTAGATCGCAGAACCATTTGCAGACCTGGGGGGTGTTCAATCATGGCAGTCATTAAGGGGCTATCTTGCACGTACCTCCCGAAGATTCAAAATATCTCGTAAATCGAGAAACGAAAATACGACGTTTACGAATATTTCGTCAGGGAGTTTCTGTATAGGAGGACCCTTGGGCAAAGGGGGAGATCGCAGCGCGGGCTGTATTGACGGAGACAAGAGGCGTTGAAGAATGCTGGTCCTGCAGCGGGAAAGGTGAGCGGGAGAAGGGGATGAGGGTCATGACGATTGATGGACTACTACGTCAAGGTAGCTCGCTCACTCACATTGGATTCATGCTGGGCAAGGTCTCCGTGAAGATGTAGAAGTTGCGACGTTGTCCTATGTCAACCTGAGGGAACGGACCTTGTACTCAAGTCAGGGGCCCCAAGCGCCTGGGGCACTCTGAGTACCAATATTCCCGGATTACGGCGGTGATGGCCCTACATGCACCTCCCAGCTGTCATCCTGGTATCCGTTGGCACCACAAACGATGTGCCAGACTTGGAGGAAGAGGCATGTGCACCCCAGGTCCCATTTCGGTTCCAATTACACCACAGCCTCGAGGCCTCGCGTGCCCTGCATGCCTGCAGGACTACCTCCAGCGCATCCAGGTAAATATGTCAGTACTGCGTAGTGGTGAAATAACGACGCCGTGAGAGTGTTATCGTAGAAAAGCCTGCTGGATTTACCTTGGAACTCCAAGAAGGACGGTTGTCGGTGCATGCGCAAGAGTAAAAGAGCATTGGCGTCTATCAACGATTCTTTGCCTACGACTTCCATCATGGCCAGCACTGGCAGAGCGTTTACTTCAAGTTACTGGCGTGGTCCAAGGCTCGAACAGTAAGGGATTAACAAGGTTGCATGGAAGGTGTGCTGCTCATCGTTTCTTCCAAGTTACAAGTAATCACAGGACGCCATTCAAGTTGTATAACGTCCAGGGAACAATGCCAACGGCGCTCATCCAAGATCGTTCAATGAGATAGGTGTTGTTCATATGTGGCAAGTCTTGTCTTGAATATACAAGGCCGACGTCGCAAAATCGAGCATATCCTCAGCCTTATTCAAAAGACGACGTGTAGTGAGTAGCATCTCTCGTCGCTGCTATCGTTTCTCCCGTGCTCTGTCTCCCTGTGCTGGCCACAGTCAAACTTACTCCCAACTAGCATAACGCGCTCTCTTACTTTCCGTCGATACTCATAATGCCACTCCCTATTACTCCAGTTGCTCGCTTCTTCAATCGGCACTGCGCTCCAGAACACAGCTGGCTCGATAGCTTGCCAAATGACATCCTAGTCGACTCTATCTTCATCTATCTCGACGTAAAGGAGATATGTCGTTTGCGCAGGGTAAGTCCTATTCCGAATATCAACGGGATTTGCTCACAAAACTTCGATGCGAATTGCCAGGTCAGTAAGCTATACTACCATTTGACACATCATACCGTCATTTGGAAGCGACTCCTTTATTGGTCGGGTTTGCCGCTCCCTCCGCTCCCACCCACCTCCCGCCACTCGCTTCAGAACCTTACTGGTCTTGAGGCAGAACGTCTCTTGACCCGAGCCCATTCCTTGGATAGGATATGGCGCTGCCATACACCTCTCTTTGATCCATGGAAGTTCAACGCGCAGCATTACGTCGCACATATGGTGTTGCTGCCGGGAAGCCAGTACCTCGTGGCTACTGTTTCCGACTTCACGAGGCAAGACTGGTCGTTGGTAATCTATGTCTTGGATAGTCGATGGAATGTGGTGCCGATCGCTAGAATAGCTACGGGAACGAAAGGGTACCACTTGCAAGCCAAGTATCTTACGATCAATGGCGTACATGGCATCACCATCGCATACGTGCGACGGGACTGGAGAAAGAGAAAACATGGCAAGCGGGGGTGAGTATATAGATACACCACGTACCATCTGGAGCTCTGATTCTGAACTCTTGTAGGATTAACGTATCAGAATACAGCGCTGACTACGCTATCGACGCTCCCTATCCACTCAAATATGAATGTGTCACCTTCCACGTCCCATTGAAAGCCCTAGAAGAGCTCTGCGACCCTCGTTTCGTTCCAGGATCGAAAGAGTTCATCGAACACGCGAGAAGCCTCCCACCGCCGTTCACACGTGTATCCCACATCCGCACTTCCAAGCCGCTTGGAACATTGTCTCTGGATGATTTTGCGGGTCATCCGCATCTCACACTCGTCCGATACCCACATGAGATCATTTTCAAACCTCTTAATGGGGGACCGACTTCTGTATTGAATCTCCTTCCTTACGCTGAATTCGTCGATCAAGTGAGTCTCTTCTTCAGCTGGAGTCTACGTCCTACTTAACTAACAGCGTACATATAGCCACATGGAATCAAAGCTATACGCCCCCTACCTCAACAACAGCAAATTCTGATTGTCCGCGAGATACTTGTCCCCATGGAACGCAATCCATATCCAGTCACCGCCTTGGAACTGCAAGACATTCCAGTGAACAAGACCGGCATCGACATTATTGACGATAGAGAAACTGGCGACTCCGTCTTCTTATACGACGATCAGTTCAATGAGATCTACGTCAGTGAACACGGCACGCCGAACTGGATCGACGAGTCTGTCAACGCGTCCCTTCGCGACGACAGCACTGGTGAAAATCACGACGCTTTCAAGCCTCGACCAGTGAGCGTGTTCTGCAAGACTATCATGCCCTCCATCGGTCTTCTGCGCATCACCTTCTACCCTCAACGCTGGACCTCGCAAGCTTTTCCCACGCCGAACCCAGAACTAAAGCTCCCAGTAGCTCATCAATGGCGGTACACCCTCATGTACTGCTCCCCGGTTCGTTTCGTCGAATGCCACGCCAATTGCCAATATCGTATCCTTCCCGGATCCTACAGAACTCTGCTGTATACGGTTCCCTTGGATGACATCACGGACATCCCGCCCGTCCTCGGATTCTTCAGATACCACGACCGAGAGCTATTCTCTGATCAACCTGAAGACCTTGAAGAGGAGAATATCGAGACGGACACGATGAGGAGGCCAATCAGGAGGTTGCCTTTCAATTACGAGGGGATGAGATTCTCGTGTGTGGCATGGGATGAGACGACAGGGAGGATATGTCTAGCACGGCCGGAGTCCACAGAACTATGGGTGACGGACTTCTCGAAGCGGCCTAAGGAAGGTTAGTTGGTTCTGTTTCTTTTGCTTAACTCTAACTGATTGAGTGTTTTATAGACTTCCTAGGAAGACGGATGCCGATGGCTGTAGAGCAGGATCATGATATTCCTATGGTACTGGATTAAGTAATGAGACTCTGACGATATTTCTGGCCTTTATAACGGACTCAAATATGTTAATAGCTCCCGTTCTGTAGTACTATCAGCATTAGAGGAAGTAGTTGCGCCCCATACCAGACCGAGTTGACAGTAAAGAAGGTGGTTCTTCGGCCAGAGACGCCCGCGTACAAATTTTGGCAGGGAGTGCGGTCCGAGCGCTGAAATCATTCAATTGCCGGTTGAGGCAGGTTTGCACAAACACCTCCATCTCACCATGGTTGTCCAGCTCGAGCACGAAGATGACAGCTCACTTCCACCACGCAAGAAAGTCAGGACAGAGCCCACAAAACGAAAATCAACAAAAGAACCTCGCTTATTTGCTCCCTTCCGCGCTCTTGGCTTGATCACAAACCATGTTCCGTTCGTGCTGCAGACAAGGTCTTACAAGGGTGCCGCGGATGGTCCCTCGTTGCATCTAGTTACATGTTTGGGAAGGTCATGGGCGATGTGGGAAGGCGGAAAGATGACTCTACAGTTCGTTGGTACGTCAACCACTACTCGTTTGTGAGATGCAGTGGACTGTAATACTTTTCTTTAGGTCCCGATGCAAATGAACCTATCACTTCATTAGCCATGGAAGGAAAGGCAGTATGGGCTGCATCTGGTACCGATGCTATCAAATATCTGCGAGGCAAAGAGGTGCGTAGTGTTATGCTGCAGTAACTGCAGGGTCTTTAACGCACTGCAGGTCGCCCGTCTCTCAAATCCTCTAAGCGTCCCCTTGGCGTCCATTCTCATATTTGGTAGTCAACTTTTGGCACTATCTGAAGATGGCACGAAAATGTTTGTATGGAGTACGACAGATGGAGGTACGCATAAAACTGGACTGCTTCAATGCTACGCCTAACTCGAGCAACGTAACAGAACTCCAGTCTTCCATACAATTTGAACCTGGCTTCACTGCGACAACTATTCTTCACCCCGCGACATATCTCAACAAAATCCTCGTCGGAAGCAGCCAGGGCTCCTTGCAACTATGGAACATACGCACACAGTATGTCCCACATTCTCTATAGCCTCAGCACGTCGCTCAACGCCTCACCTCAGAACATGTATCCACAAATTCTCCACCTCTTCTCTTCTCACTTCACCATCTGGCTCCCAAGACGGCTCCTCGGTCGCTATAACCGCGCTATCCCAGTCACCTGCAATTGACGTGGTCGGTGTCGGCTTCGCGAGTGGGGAGATATCCGTGTATGACATCCGTATGGACGAACGACTCCTGCGAATGAAGATGCAGGACGGGGCTATCAGAGCACTTAGCTTCCGTACCGGTAAGCGCATGAACTGCCAGCTTCAGAGCTACTATCAACCGAGGTGTACACAGATGGCCACCCCATTCTCGCTACGGCATCTGCCAATGGACATATTGCACTCTGGGACTTAAATGCCGGAGGAAGACTTTTACATCTCGTTAGAGGTGCACACGATGGGGCTATCACTGCGATAGAATGGGTGCCAGGCCAGCCACTCTTGGTCAGCTCAGGCGAAGACAACAGCGTCAAGGTGAATAGTAAGATGTGCGAATGTGGGCGAGTCTGTACTCAATACCTTTGCAGCAATGGGTCTTTGATTCTCCGACTGCGGCCCCTCGGTTGTTGAAGTTCAGGTCCGGGCATCATGCACCTCCTCATTTGGTGAGATATTATGGGGAGGATGGGAAGCAGCTATTGACAGCCTCGAGGGATCGAAGTTTGAGATGTACTAGTGTTGTCCGGGACTCGAGAAGTTTCGAGCTCAGCCAAGGTACTCGCTTTTATCTCTGACTGCCCGTCATTGTATACTGAAGCTATATTATAGGATCACTAGCGAAGAAGGCTTCCAGCCTTTCGATTGCTGTCGCATCACTCAAACTTCCCCCTATAGCGACTATATCATTCTCGACGACTCGGACAAAAGACTGGGACGACATTCTCACAGGCCACATCGACGAGACGTTCGCTCGATCATGGTCGATGAAAGACAAAAAACTTGGAAAGCACACGTTTGCTGTTACGAGTGAAGGCAAGAAGGGCGCTGTACCAGGTTCTGTGAAGGTACGTAGACTACACCATCCGCGATCGAGCAAATTTATATAACATATTCTTGTTTCATTATATAGGCTACCTGCATCTCTGCTTGTGGAAACTTTGGTATCGCATCTTCCTCGACGGGTGCAATACACATGTACAACATGCAATCAGGGACAAAACGCAAGTCATTTGACGTCGGGCCCGTCCCAGATGGTGTCCCGAACGGGTCAAGTACGAAACGGAATCAGCGTTGCGTGACCGGGTTGGCCAGTGACGCGTTGAATCGAACGTTAATCGCCAGTACACTCGACGGGACTGTGAACGTGCGTTCAGGTACCGTTTCGTTTACAACGAGTCGGTTACTAACTACATATATGTTTTTACATGCAGTTCTTCGACTTCCACACCGCGGAGCTGCAATGCACTGTCGTGTTACCCTCGGCAGCCGTGTCGATATCTTTGCACAGGGACAGTGGTCTTCTCGCTGTCATATGCGACGACCTGGTAGTTCGAGTCTTGGATATTGAAACGCAGCGCTTGGTAAGAGAGCTAAGCGGGTTTAGAAGCAGGGTGTTAGATATTGTACGTTCATACACTATCATCTAAGCAGTCATATTACCAAGAAAGCTGACATCTTGTGCAAGACTTTCTCTCCCGACGCACGATGGATCGTCACGACATCCCTAGACTCTATCATCCGCACGTTTGACGTCCCAACCGGTCAACTGATTGACGCTTTCAGGACGGCAAGCGTTGCTACGAGTGTTAGCTTCTCGCCAACAAACGACTTTCTCGCGACATCACACGTTGACAGCGTTGGTGTTTACCTATGGTATGATTTATTCGTCTCAGAATGAACGGACTGAGCTGATGGGCGTGTTAGGGCGAATCGTGCACAGTATTCCGAGGTATCTTTCCACAGCATACCGGACGAAGAAGTCGCCGACGTTGCTCTTCCGTCTGTGCAAGGAGAGGCTGAGGACGAAGGTATGCATACCACTTCATACGCTTTCCGCACATCAAACTCATTGTTCATGCAGCGCTTGAAGCACTCTCTGCGCTCACGGTGAACGAGACTCCGCAGGACGTATTTACTACGCCTCCACAGTTGGACGGCGATCTAGTCACTTTAACTCTATTGCCGCGAGCACGGTGGCAGACCTTGCTTAATATCGAAGTTATCCAGGTAAGTATCTCTTGTTGTTATCTTCCATGCCAGCTCATCTAAACGACTGTGCTATCTTAATCTGTTTAGCAACGAAACAAACCAAAAGAGCCTCCCAAGCAGCCTGAGAAGGCTCCTTTCTTTTTGCCGACGTTGCCCGGTGTTGACCACCGGTTCGACGTTGCACAGGTCCAAGCCCAGCAAAAACAGAAGGAAGAAGAGGCGAAGAAGAGAAAAGAGACCCGAAGGTTGGAGAAGACAGCTGCAGAGTCGGAGAGTGTGTTTGTGCAGAAGCTGAGAGCCGAAGCTCCTGAAGGAGACTGTGAGTATCATAGAAATATATCGATGCCTAGCGCCCCCATGCCAACTGCTAACGTCGCGTTCTGCAGACGAAGGATTTTACAGCTACGTCAAAACGCTCTCTCCAGCTGCCATAGACCTCGAACTCCGCTCGCTCGTCACCCTCGACCTACAACGCCTGTTCCTCACCGCGCTTATCCAGCGGCTAAGGTCTCGTCGTGACTTTGAAGCTGTGCAAACCTTCGAGAACGTATTCTTGAGAATGCATGGAGACGTGTTGGTAGCCAATGGAGATGAAGTCGGCGATGAGCTGAGGAGACTGAAAGAAGTACAGAGGGTAGAAAGCGAGCGGGTGCTAGAGTTATTGTCGAAGTCGTTGGGAACCTTGGGTTTCGTGAAGGAGGTCCTGTGATCGTCTACGGTATACTTGGTCTATACTTCGTTTTGAATTGGAGAACTGATGCACCGAGTGCTATGCATGAACGTGTCTTTAGAGCTCATTGATTGTTGCAGGTACTGCGGCTGATACGTATCGTTAGCGTGGGTGCAGCATCATGATCGTTTCGCGTCTAATGCGCTTATATGACCTTCACTGATCCGTTACTCCACTCATCTTTCTCCATCCCTCCCACCATGCAGTACTCAGCGAGCTCAGTGCGGACAAGGGAGCCTCCTCCACCACCATTGCAGAGACAGTTGGATAACTCGACATCTCGCGCGTCGCCCTCGACTGAAGTACATGGCGGCGCAGATGAACACATCGACTGGATGAACCTCTCCGAAAGAGACAAAGAGGCTTTGTTCAACGAATTAGACGAATTCTTTGCATCTCACTACCAGGGTAGGCTACCGACTCGGGTAGCCCAGGAGGACGAGCTGGTCGCCTCTCCTCTTGCAGCGCCGGAGAGCTTGGAAGACGCAATAGAAGGACTGGAACTTGACAGTTCTCCGCCTTCTCCTCCGATGCGCAGAGTCCCGCCACCACCTCCCTCTTCGCAACCACGACTCACGCAGATTGCTCCACGTCCTCCACGACCTCCGCGCCCTCCACGCCAGCCTATCGCAAAGCTCGCTCCTACGGCAGCGAGTGTGTTAATGGCACGTTCGCCATCCTTACCGCCTCCAGCTGCTCCGCCAAGACCTGTTCCGCGACCATCTGCATACGGCAGGTCCCAGTCGACGGCTGAGACGCCTACTCTTTCTGCGTCCCCGCGAAAGGTCCCTCCACTATTCACGAGGTTGCCGAAACCGTCGTACCTACAGTCTACTCCACCCGTTGATATGTCCTCAAGGCCTGCCCCGCCGGTCCCCGCTAACAGACCAAGTAGCAGCAGATACTAATACCTGCTCATGCTAGAGATGACTGATAGTTTTGGTAAAAGTTCTTCCTCATAGGTTTTGCTGCACTGCTGAGCCATCCTTTGTCTGTATACTCTAGAATGCCGCCATGTACGCACACGTATACTCGTGTCAATTGATGCGTCACTTCACGGTTCCTTCATGCTCCTTCACTTCATACTTCTTTCACCCGTTGCTGAGTTGAACATACTTAACGCAGCACATCATATTCACTCGACGAGCATAGTACCCGTGAACCCTATCGCAGAATACGTACAACACACTTTGTCTCTACGAGGCAGACAAAGCGGTTACGGGCATATTTTTACTCCAAGATCGGTTTCCAACCAAACTCGCCACTGCACATTGCAATGAACTCATTTTCAGGCCAATCTGTCTACGATTATTATACGATAACACGAAAAATCCCCGCCATGACTCAAGAATGTGTTAATCTAAACTTTGATGCTTCTGTGGACATTACATGCGCAAACGCTCCGGGTCACCGGTCAGGGACTGGCACCATCCGTAGTAGAGGCTGCGATAGGAGGGTTCGCAGAGCTCTTGCCCTCCACGCGCGATTCGTAGCCATAACCGACTCCGTTCGGCCCCTCGTCGTGCATCTTCGAGATATCGTAGTTGCCTGTGCCTGTTCATGAGATCAACCCATGGAACATAAATTTGAACGACGTACCGACGAATTTCCAACCGTCTTCCTTGACGTGGTAGAGGTTGATTGAGTTGCCCGAGTACGAGTCGCGATACCCAGCGGCATAGATGCTCCTCCGCCCAAGCTCGAGTGCCTCCTCATCCGTCAGATCCCACCGGTATTCTTGATCAAGAACACCATAGGCAAACGTGCTTCCTGACCCTACTGAGAACAAATCGCCTTTCATACGTGTCCCGTCAGAGTCCACATAATACACTGCTGGCCCCTCAAGAGCTGCTCAGTAATGAGCGGCACGTAGTCTCTCGCAAGAACTTACCGTCTTGTCCCAACCACAGATCATAGTTCCCATCCCGAGGCCCATACCTTTGTAACTGTAGACAAGGTTGCTGAGAAATTTACTTGCAGCCGCGACCGAGATGCGCTCCTTGTTTCGAAGCTCGTGCAAGCGACACTGCATGCCGAGGTATGTCTCCCAGTACTGACAGTCGCCTGCATTACCGTGAATATATCGACTTACAGCAAGATGAAAGATTGAGGACTGGACACACCAGCTGTCCCAGCTAAGGTACCAAGTAAGTACGGGTTGATCTCGATAACCTTCTTCACAGTGCCCGAGGCTAATAAAAGCGGTAAGAGCCAGCACAAGTATATAATTTGATGTAAGACCTTGTACCGATGTAGCTCGCCGCCGTAGCCCTTGAATCCACCGCAACAATGACACCTCCTTGATACCTGAACGCAAGCGTAGTTGTACCATGGTGTATCTTGATTCTGCACGATGGGTCGACGCGATCGTCGGTGTGCAGTCTTAAGAACGCTGTAGGCTAATAGATAGTGAGAGTGTGCGACATATCAGTCATACAGCTTGATGATAGTGAAATCGGTGAATATGCAAGACATACGTCGGGCACAGAAGGGACAGTGAACGTCGGCAATCCATTCGCCGCGGTAGCGAAGCCTCCTTGGGATCCCCACATCACGCTGCCACCACCGCCGTTCTCCTCCTCTAACATTGCTTTTGCCCGACGGATTTCCGCAGAGCCATTGTTGTTGGAGAAGCGATCAACGAAATCGTTCATGTCGGTTACTGTCCTGGAGCAAGGGGGAAGGGGGAAGTCAGAGGAGGAGGGCGAGATATGGGTGGAGAGAGAAAGCGGGACGTATATATGTACCCACAAGGAGGTGACGCGGCCATGAAACTAGTCAAGTGATTGTCGTGTATCTGCGGGAGGAGGTGTAGACGCGTATGCGCATGAGTACGCGTAAGTCTATGCATGCGTAAGCTTTCTGGGATCTGAATGATGAAGAATATAAGTATGATCACGTCTTGATAAACACTGGATCTCACGTTATAAGGGTTGGTGGGGCATGCGGCGTGGTGACTGTTCGAGGAAAATAATGAACCATAAGATTAGTACGGCAGTTGGGATCTGCAGACGGTCGCACCTATCGTTCCATTATGACGAAGAGAACCACCCTGAGTCAATTAGAATTTTGCGGTGCGTAGAGTATATTCTGGGCCGGCGCAGACGCTGCATGTTTTACTACTTTACTAGATGAGATGCAGCGGTTCACAGAGTGAAAGAAACAACAGGATGCATACCGCTGTATACTATCACCTGTTCCAGTGACTTGCCAATGAGTGTCCAGTTGTAAGCTCCAAAAGCTAGCACAAAGATTAATGAATAAGTTTACGTATACCGCACCTTACAGGCCTCGCCCGGTGGAAGTAATGCAAGCACACCAGGCATAATACAACTATCGTTCCTTCATTCGTATCATACTGTCACTGGCAGTATCCCAACCCGGCCAAATGCGGGCAAATCTGTATGACACAGGTTTGATGTGGGTAGAGTATCAGTAGACTCGTTCCACTTCAAACCGAGGGCTTAAAACGTGCGCACGCGATGTTATGATAGTAAACGTTGAGTGACTTACATAGTAGAAACAATGAAGTCCACGGAACGGCAACTGTATTATGAACTAGGTTTCCCACGGTCCATGTGGCACTAATCGCTGAGCGCTGAAGCGCTGAAGGTCGATGTTTGTCTTTACTGTATGTCCTGCTTTGTGACACCATTACACAGTATGTCAAATGTTTGCCGAGCTTAAATATGAGTAGCCATGCTGACAAGATCTCACTGCTGGTAACATCGAAGAGTCTATGAACTCCGATCTATCCTCACTAGTCACTTGTGACCTCTAGCGCCAACAGCAATTAGCTATCGCTAGTGACTATATATGGGGTTTGACCGGCGTTACCCCAACTTGAACTCGAACCCAAGACTGTGGTCACGGTCGTACAAAATCCCCTAGCCCAGGTTGTCTGACTTATATCCTCTGTCTTAGAGGTAAGAATCCATGTTTTATTCACATCTGCGCAGCACCAGCGTATACGTAGCAACTAGCAAGGCCCTGACTTAGTGTCAGCAACCAGGAGAGTACTAGATCATATCGCTCTAATGGAGATCAAGCACGATCCTGAAATTGGTACCACTGCTGTCGCAACCTCGGACTCTGCCTCGTTTCAGAGAACCAATTATGCATCTGCATTTCAGCAATTTCCAGACGAGGTCCTGGATCTTGTTTTCAAGACCATGGACACCACCAGCGCCGCATCTTTGCGACACAGGCCGATCCCCAAGCAAGCAGTGACACGGTGCTGGGAAGCATGCGCTCTGGTCTGTCGGCGGTGGTATCACATCGTCCTGCCTCACCTCTTTCGCTCCGTCCCCATCCGGGACGACGTGTACGAATACGTAGATCAGTTCTACACGACCCATCCACATCTTGCGAATCTTGTGGGGAGCGTTTATCTTTCCATCGACCGCGAGGTGTCTATCCAGCCTCTGGACGATCTGCTGAAGGCATTACCTTCTCTTCAATCGTTGTACATCAGGGAGACATGCTTCTCTGAATGTCGGTACCCCGACCAGGCCCCCACTGGAACCTACGCCATTGAAGAGCTACGATACGAATATGATACCTTCATTGGCGGTGTCGGGCCATCTCACATCCAGGGTATCGCATGCGTTCTGGGGCTATTCTCTCACATCGGAAGACTGGAGACTTACCAAACAGACCGAGAACTTGACATTGACTGGGAAGGCTGGTTTGACACCGGTCTTTATGAAGTATACGATTGCTCGCATAGCCACGGGAAGTTGGACATTGGCGAGCTGGAGCTCAAAGGACGCGGGACAATGGATACTATTCTCCTTCCACGGTACTTTCGCCAAGTCGGCGCTGTGCAGCATCTCACACGCCTTTGTCTCTTGTTTGAAGAGAAGTACGGTCTCACAGGACTACGCGACTTGCTTATTGCGGCCAAAAGTACGCTGCAGGTGCTTTCCATACACCTCTTCCCGAGATATACGCGAGAGGGAGATGTCCACTCTGAGGTTGCTATGAGTAAGTAGCACAATATCCACATAGACGTCATGGATCAACACTCATGCCAATGACTTGCGTGTCAAAACAGATAACCGCAACTTCACTGCCGAACCACTCAGACGCGGTCTATCCGCCTGTTCCTCATTAGAAGAAATCGATGTCGAGATCGAATCCATGGTCCACACCCTCGAATCCATGGTCCACACCCTCGAATCCATGGTCCACACCCTCGAATCCATGGTCCACACCCTCGAATCCATAGGCAAGTTTCACTGTGAACCCGGCCAAATCCCAGACAGAGTTATCGAGGGCACGGAAATCGCCATCGACTACATCTCACACGTGCCCAAAGATCGTCTCCGACGCGCATAAACCTCCCCGAGTACGACTTTGCACAAATGCACGAGCTTCCGTGGCAAAGCCTGCGTACTTTATGCGAGGGACTCCCCCGACTCGAATGTGTAGAGCTGGAGCTCTCTCAGGAATGGGACCAGCGGGGGTGTCTAGCGTACGAGATGCGTACGTTCGTTGCCAGTGGCGCGTTCACGCCGAGATATATACCGGCATATAACATTGAGGACTCGCCACCGACCTGGCAGTGTTACCATCCGGACTGCAGGGAATTCAACGTGCGCAGAGCCAATAGTCAGCTGATATAGCCTGAGACGAAGAGATCAGTGCCCCAGCGCCCCACTTTCATCCTCACACAGGAACACGCGGCAAAGCTGAGCTGGATATCCTTGGACTGCGAGAGGAATATTGATACAAGTATACTGTACGTACAACAAAAAATAAACTAAGCTTGAGCGGGGACTTCCGTAGCAGCAGGTGGCGGGTTCGCCGAGCTCTTGCCCTCCACACGAAGCTCGTAGGCGTACCCTGTACCGTTCGGTCCCTCGTAATGCATCTTGGACACGTCGTAGTTGCCTGTGTTTGACAATTAGAGACTCCTCATGAAGTATAGAGTGATGAGGAGACGTACCGATGAACTCCCAGCCGTTCTCCTTCACATGGTAGAGATTGATGGTGTTACCGGAGAAGGCATCACGATGACCAGCGGCGTAGATACTTCGACGACCGAGCTCCAATGCCTCTTCATCTGATAGATCCCAGCGGTACCCTTGGTCAAGGACACCATACGCGAAAGTGCTTCCTGAGCCAACAGAGAAGAGATCGCCTTTCAGACGCGTACCGTCCGAGTCAACGTAGAATACAGCTGGTCCCTATACAAGTTGTTAGACACATACGTGCAAAACAGTGATGCAACGTACAGTCTTGTCCCAGCCGCAAATCATGGTACCCATGCTCAGACCCATGCCCTTGTAGCTGTATACCAAGTTGCTGAGATACTTGCTTGCCGCTGCCACAGAAATACGTTCTCTGTTCCTTAGTTCGTGCAAGCGACACTGGATACCGAGGTATGTCTCCCAGTATTGGCAGTCGGCTGAAACGGTACTCAGCCAAATTAATAGACAATGTTATGCGAGACTTACCAGCACCACCAGCCATCGTACCGAGCAAGTAAGGGTTGATCTCAATGACCTTCTTCACCGTACCAGAAGCTATTGATCCGGAGTTGAAGCATGTAAGATACACAGAGATATGTTGTACGTACCAACATAGCTTCCAGCTGTAGCTCTTGAATCCACCGCGACAACGACGCCGCCTTGGTATCTGAATGCGAGAGTGGTGGTACCGTGCTTGATCTTAATTCTGCATGAAGGGTCGGCGTGATCATCGGTGTGTAGCTTGAGGAATGCTGAGGGCTAATCCATGCACATAAGTTCAGTTAAGCCTACACCAATCCTTCGCAACTTACGTCTGGTACTGCTGGAATGGTGAACTTGGGTAGACCGCTAACTGTCGCGAAACCCGCTTGAGATCCCCACATAGCCTCCATGCCCTCTTCCTCCTCAAACATCTCCTTTGCCCTCCTAATTTCCGCCGTAGCGCTGTTCTTCGAGTAACGATCTATCAAGCTGTTCATGTTGTGCAAAGGCCGTCGTGGAGAGGAAGAGAGATGAGATGGACGTTCGCAGGGTGACGCGGCCGCCAAACGCGTATATGCATAGCACGTGGAATAGACGCACAAAGCCTGTAGTGAAATTGCGGTGGCAGCTGTCACTGTCGTTCTACAACCTTTGTCTTCAACCACGACCGTACAATGCAGACATGACTTGGAAGATTGTGTTCATTGCGGTTGCTACTCGAGTTTTGATAGCTCTGGCTACGCAGACTTTCTTCCAGCCGGACGAATACTACCAGTCATTGGAGGTCGCTCATCACCTGGTCTTTGGCTACGGACACATTACTTGGGAATGGCTCACACAGAAACCTATACGAAGCATAATATACCCCCTACTCAATGTGCCTGTATACTCGATCTTGAAGTACTCTGGCCTGGATAATACGCGTCTTTTGGTGGGTACGTGCAGTCAACTCTTGAGATGCCAGAGTAGAATAACGAACTCCATGCACACAGATTTGGGGACCTAGGGTAGTACATGGCGTGCTAGCGTCTCTAACGGATATTTACATTTGCAAACTTACGAGAAGGGTTGCAGGAGAAAGATATGTTGCGCTTGCTGTGAGTACCCCGTTCTACCTGACGGAACGCCGCGCTGAAATCTAGGCAGTTCTGGCTCTCGCTAACGTCGCTCTTCCATGGGCTCTCTTTGTCACGGTCTCTATCGAACTCGCTCGAGACATCCTTAACAACAATAGCGCTGAGCCTGTACCCATGGGAGGTGCAGATACCTTCTTGGAGGTACGACTTAGTCAAAGATTCAACAAGAAGTAGCTCAATTTGACCACTTAGGAAGGATTATGTGAAATCTCTCACCGTGGCTGCCCTTACATGTGCTGTGCGTCCTACAAACGCGATGCTATGGGTATACATGCTGGGTACCACCGCATGGCAATTTCGTCGGCAACCAAAGAACCTGTTTATCATGGCCGCTCATACGGCTCTTGTTGGGTACGTTAATTTGCCTCATGCAAAGACTAGATAAGCTTACGTTCCACAGTGTGGGTGCGATATTGTTGCTTTGCGCAGCCGATTCATGGTACTACGGGTCGCTCACTCTCACACCTCTAAACTTTGTGATCACAAATCTTTCTTCGGTCTCTTTGTTCTACGGCTCAAGCGCTTGGCACTACTACCTCACGCAGGGTATACCCATTCTGTGTGGAACAGTGACGCCATTCGCACTGCACGCCATCTATAAATACCTCCGTCTTCAAAATCAAAATCAAACTCAAGTTCGGCGCATCGCCGGGCTGGTGGTCTGGACAGTCCTTATATACTCTCTCGCAGGTCACAAAGAGTGGCGATTCATCCATCCGCTTCTTCCTCTCTTTCACATCCTCGCAGCTGTTTCCTTGATAGACTCCCACGACATCTTCGGCCGCCATGTTCCTAACCGATCGGACAAAGCCTCGAAAGTGCCCCTTCTTCGCAAGACTCGTGGAGGCTACTGGCTGATCTTCGTACTAAACCTCCCGCCACTGTTGTACCTCATGCTGTTTCATTCGAAAGCACAGATAGACGTAATGTACTACCTTCGGAGCCTCAACGCCGACGACGTTCGGTCGATAGGTTTCCTGATGCCTTGCCACTCTACACCATGGCAGGCGTACTTGCATCAACCTTCGCTGGCGGATTCGGGACGCTTGTGGGCTCTAGGTTGTGAACCGCCTGTCGGGTAAGTTCATGTCCATATGCCTTGTCACCGAAGAACTCATCCTCGTGTGTCCAGTGTGAGTGCAGAAGGCTACAAAGATCAAACCGACGTATTTTACGAGTCGCCGGAGAAGTACATCCGCGAGCGATTCCCCCCTGAGGTTGACCCGCGATTTCCCGCATCACCAAAACCATTCACCATGCCAGGTCAACCACCGCCCGAGAGATACGACTGGGAGCACGAATGGCCACAGTACCTCGTCATGTTTGGAGCATTGCTGGAGGATCCAGCTATTTCAAATTCTTTTGTGGACAGGGGTTATCGACAGGTTTGGCATGAAGAGTTTGGTTGGGAGGGGGACAGTAGAAGACAGGGCGGTGTCACTGTTTTGAAGGTTTCATAGCCACGAGTAGCACACGATGCACGATGCAGCTATCGCAAACGCAACGAATTTTGATCGTAGACCCGCCTCGTAGAGACTCGGAAGCAGGACAGTGGGGCCGCCGCCATTCCAGACTCGACGGAGACCAGGCTCGGGATTAGGTTTGAGACGGTAACAGCACCTTCCTGATCTGGCGGTTTCATTACCGATTTGAGCCGCGTCGGGGTCTAGCTGCCAGCTGGATAAGGCTCGGCGCGTCGGAATCAGTTTAGGTTTTGGAGGTGGTATATAACTCCAGCAGTGTCCGTTATCTTTTTCCTCAACTCGCTGCACTCCCACCATGCACTCCGTAGAGTACCCCCATCTCCCTCGAGAGCTCTGGCTCGACATTTTCCGCTGGGCAACGGTTTCCCGCCGCACGCTCGCTCTCACCGCGACTGAATACTCTCCCTTCGAGTCAGACTCTGACCCATCGGCTTGGCTGGATGAAGAAGCCATTGCCACCAAACGTGCGCTGGTCAGCGTTTGCCGCGAGTGGCGATGTCTCGCAGAGGCTCTGCTCTACGAGGATGTCGTGCTCACGAAAGGAGGTTGCGATCTCAAATGCGCGCTCCAGAAGGCAGATCAAGGTGGCTATTGGCCAGTTCGCCGAGTATGCCTCCCCTACTCGAGCTGCACTCCCTGGGAGTCTCATCTCAAGGGTGCCTCAGAGATCGTCAAAGAATGCCCTCGACTCGAAGTCCTCGTTCGTCCTTTCCGACAGCACTCGGAGGAGCTGATATTCGACATATCCGCGGAGGATTGTCCCTGTCTAACCGCGCTTAAGCGCCTCGACTGGTGGCATTACAACGATGCTGCTCGCAGTGGTGGCTTCAACTCGCTCCCAGAGGTCCTTGATAGGGCACCTAATCTCCAGTATCTTTCGCTCACCGGCGACCTATGGCTCAACCTCATGCGTCGCCAGCGGATCGTTCTTCCGAAGCTCACTACCCTGCGTCTACGACGCGTGAACGTCCTCTTCATACAGGAACTCTGTCGCTGGTCCATGCCATCTCTCCGACACGTCATTCTCGACACGTACCCGAGTGTACCTGCGCAGATCGAGCCGTTCTGGGAAACGTTCGGTAACCAGGTCAACACCGTCGAACTCGGCAGGAGTCTGAAGTTCTACGTTCTCGACCTCGTCTCTCACGTCCTCGCGCATTGTCCCAACCTCAGGGAGCTCAACTATTACGTGCAGTTTACCGCTGCTCCTCAACCACCCGTTGAACGCCACGAACATCTCCACACTATCCGACTCCACGCCTCTCCCAACGAAGTTGTCGCAGCGGGTAGCTCTACCTTCTGGGAGCACGTCCAGGCACACGTCTCCGCGTACGACAAATCTTCCTTCCCCTCTCTTCGCAGAGTCGTTCTTCACGGCGATTGGAAGCCACACACCGCAGATCCCTCCTTCGACAAGGTCTGCTCCACCATAGAGGACCGCGGCTGCTCCCTCGAATTCGACGATGACTACAAATACTAGACCACTTCCTTTTTGTCTTTATTACGCACCACTCGATTCGATATCCATAGAAGTTCCTTTTGCTGATGATATACCACTGACATGACTGTACTCGCTTACCTCACCGCCTAGACTTAGATCTTTCTCACGCTGCCAAAGACATTGGGTTATGTTGTTCTTTTACCATGTTACTCCCTTCATTCGTATAATATCTCAAGTGCTTCGGCGCAACTGTAATGACATTGCATGTACCAGCTCGACGTTAGTACTTTATGGATCCGATAGATGCATGTTCAACTTTCCAACGATGAGTTCATTATCCACGTAAGTATGAGGACCTTGATTACAAGATGAAGACATGTCGACGAAAACTAGTAGCGCTGTATAGTACGAACCAGGAATACCAAAAGGGGAAAACAATGGAATGCAAGGACAGCAGAAAAGCAATACGTAGTACAATGCGGCAGTACTATAAGAAATAAATACTATGGATACAGCGTTATAGCAACGGAAAGTGACATATAGTGAGAGGAAAGTACAAGAGTAACCAGCGCAATCTGCTGGACAGACGTTCACTGAGTATTGAGCGAGGTATATATGGTTCCACGTACCATTGAGCAAGTGTTACCCTCCCTCATTCCAACTAGTTCCCGTGGTGAAGGGCACGTCTCCCTTCCATTCCTCCTCATGAACGGACTGACGGCCAGTTCACCAGCGTGTCCTCGCTGTCCTTTCGTGTGAGCGGCGGGTGCATCGGTGGCGATAACGACGGCTGCTGCTCAATCTCTCCAAACTCATCCATGTCGAATATTATCGGTTCGTCCGACGCGTGCGGGGGGTTGGAGGGTGTAGCTGATGGGAGCTTTTTCGAATCGCCTCCGTCAGCTGAAGGCCCTGGAGCGGTGTTGGCAGTGCCAGTGTGGGGAGTACTATTAGGAAGGCTCTGCACTTCGGGCTGAGAAGGCGCAATGGGGGACTTGAAATCGACCTCTCCTTGAAGAAACGCACGGTCGAACCCGACAATGCTCTCTCGTGGAGACAGTCGTAGTGGAGGCAGGAGTGGATGAGGAGGAAGAGGAAGAGGAGGGAATCCGTGTAATCTGCCGCGTTTCCACGACGGAACAGGCGGATGTGAAAACACGTCGTGTGCCAGCGGTTGACGAGTACTGGGGATAGGGTTTGTGAGATGGTGGTCATCGTCCTGGCCAACGGCTACATTTGCGAGCGAGGTGAGTACTGTGAGCTACTGGATTATCAGGGTACTGGGTACTCACCAGAGGCTTGTCCGCGAGCATGGCTGTGTGACGGACTTGGGCTAGCCATAGAAGGAGAAGTAGCCAATGGAGAGGGAGGGGAGGACACGGGGCAGAATGGAGTGTGAGCTACCAACGGGGCGCATCTTTATACCTTGGAGGCCTCGAAATATCCTCTATCCGTAAGGTCAAGACGAAGGCATACTCTCTCCCCCTCTTCGAGGGAATGCCTTGGGGCAAATTCCGACGACGCAGAATGCCGCAGACAAAAACATTTCTGCTGTTCACGGTACCGGTGTGCTGGCACGGATGAAGCAGCATGCACCGCAAAAGTCATTATTTTGGAGATACCTGAAGGGGGAAAATCCCCAGTACGGTCACGCTAAGCTGTCACGATAACATCCTTACTTGCATGAAAGGCTGAACACTTAGGCATTCAAGTCTCTTAGTCATTTCCTAGACAGTAGAATTGTAGCGAGGTGCGTACGAAATCCTCCCATGGACGACGGCGCAAGCAGGCGGGCCACTTAGTGCATATAATGTCAGCTCGATACGAATATACAGCATTCTAAATAGCAGATTCTTACGCTGTGACGGTCCCAAGACGTTTCTGCAGATCTGCTATGAACACGGTATATTCATGCATCCCGCGTACGCATCCTATCTTTAGAAAGTAATTCAGTGAGGCCACATTACGATGGCGACCGGCCATCTCCTACATGTCAGGAGAGGCTGGAAATATCTGCCAACTACCTGTGCGCCTTTGTTGGCGCACGAGGAGACGTTCCGTTTGGAGCGGAAGCAAGATCCAAGATGCGACGAATACCACGGCGGAACAGCGGCGAGCTTGACAGGGACTCAAAACTACCACGGTGAAGACGAGCTAGTTTGACAGTGTTTCAAAACACGTGGATGACCGTCAAAACCATCATCCACGGAGATATGGAGATACGCACAGGAATCTGACTGCAGTGCAGGATGTCCAGTCCACAGTAATTGCCGCCAGAAGGGCGGAGGTGGTACTAGTAATGCGTGCTCATGCCACCCATTCCAGCACGCTCAATTATGGAGTTACAAACCAGAGACTTCCGTATACATCAAAATATCCTCGAAGTCGTTCGAATCTACGTGTACGAAATGTCAATATGGTACACTAGCGTGACTAGACACAGTGAGGCTCACGATATACGTAGCTGCAAACTAACTCGTGATTCGTCATTTCTGAACAAGTACGATGCGTGCCACTTGGAGCCCGCCTCGCTATTGTGCTTGTATACTCGGCCTCATCAGGTCCAATGGCTAGGTAGCCCACGGAGCCGCGGCTACAGTGTCTATATTGTGAGAACATCAGTTTTGTGGACATTTTGAGAGGCGAAGGTAAGAGGTCTACATAAGGAGTGACGGTACCAGAAGCAGTCACACCCAAATTTGCAGGATTGCCTCGGGATTACTCTGTATAGCGAGACAGCGACAAGAGGGCGGCAAGGGGCCTTGGTTTCGCGAGCGAGTTCTATTCAGTAGAGCTCACGCCAGAATCTGAGCCTTCGAGTCGGTATGAGTTACGGAAGTTGGCTCGTACTGGATCCTCGTCAAGATTCGATAGCGCTACCGTTCACAGCTATAACTGAGCCAAGTGTTCGATGACCGTACTGATACTTATCCTTCATGAGAGCAATGAAATCAATATGGATATCAGAGGAACATTATGACCGATAAGTGCGTAAGTACCTCATTCTTTTCCGAGGCAAGTCCAGACCAATACAGTCTACCAGTACTCACCCGTGACTACATAGTCCGCGCGTGGCTGACGATTCAGCCGACTACGTTTGGAGCCCTCCTGTCGTCAAGCTGAAATTATTTTACTGCGAACCTGCCTGCAGGATTGTTGAGTCACCAGTAGTAGTGATGAGCAAAGACTTCAAGTTGCAATTGAACTACTCGGCGCCAAGCGCTTACATAAGTTACTTCCAGAAAAATCTCGACGTATGTACCGAATTCGAACTTTTTTGAACTTGGACAACATGTCTACTAGTACTGTAATGTGGACTATATATATATATATTCTGTGCCAGACCTGCAAGTGCCCACTGATGATACTTAATCTCAAGCTGCCGCTGGACAATCTCAATAATAACATCCTATTCCCACGCGATGTTCAGGGAGAACAAGGGAGAGACCACGGTGACAACATCTTAGAGCTCTTTATATTAGACAAGGTAAAACAAGGAACAATGCACACAAGTATCCAAAGTCAGACGGGACCACAGACTATATATACAGAATACAACATGGGATAAAACACTACTTCACACCTCACCACTGTTCCTCACAATCTTGCGGTCTTGAAACGTTCAGAACCCGCGACGCGAAGAGCTATTTGAACCGGAGCCTCGACCTCTACCGCTGGTATCGCGCTGCCCAAATGGAAAACGTGGCCTCTGGGACTGATCTTCAGACGATGTAGATCCGTCACCAAAGCCAACTATTTGTATCTGAGGGGCGCGCCGAGAGCTTGGAGGCTGAGTACCTTCTGGCACCCTCTCAGACGAAGATGAAGAGTGAACTCTCATATCCCTACGAGCAGGAACGCTGGACGCCGCTGATGACGTGGGTAGACCAGATCCCCACTCATCGGAATGGCTGTGAGAATGCCTGCTTCGAGAGCTATCGGTAGAATCAGAGTCCATTCGGAACATTTGCTGATGACCTGGGATCGGGCCTCTTGGGCGAGCAGGAGAGGACGGGGGAGCACCATGGGGTTCAGAAGAACGTCGTGGAGCCATGGCCGCAGCTAAATGAGGGAAGTGAGAGAGGTTTCGTGTGGCGCGCGATGGAGGCGGAGGAGAGGTAGTATGTTGTGCAGATGTTGCATGGACAGCGGGAGGAACTGGACTAGAGGACACAGATCTGCCCGAGTGGTCAGTGAGCAGGTTTTCACTGGCATCAGTACGATATCCACCGCTGCTTCCATGAGAGTGAATTGAACTGTTGGAGGCCGTTCGGTTATGACCCCTGCCTTGTCCCGACGTTCCACTGTCAGGATGAAGGGAGTTGCTGCTGGATGGCTGCGAGTTGGACGGCTTGCGGTCGTGGGTCATGGTACTGCTACTACTGATACTGATACTGATGCTTGAAATCGAGGAAGGGAGGGAGTTGATTTTTTTAGTGTACATTGAGGCGCATTTTATAGCTCATCGAAGCTGCTTGGTGTAGCGTTTTGGGCAACGCCACATTGCGGCCACTCCGACAAGATTCATGAGGAAGCGAGTCAGACTTGCCGGCCACAAGTGGCGATCCAAATACAGTCGGCCACCATCAGGTCCACGATGCCACATCGACCCAGTGTATTGCCTTCGAGTCGACATCTTCCGTTCCAGAGTGGGGTGCTATCCACATATCTATGTGCAACGTCACAGCCATTGCAGGACGGTTAGGTAACCTCGCCAAAACGAGCACAACACGAGGGCGGGCTCGAGCTGTCAAAGGACGGACCAAGCGGTACTCGGGAAACAGTGACAACAGCAGTAGAACACCCGCCGCGCCCATCAAGTGGCACAACAAGCAGGTAGCGATAGAAGACGGTAGCTTGCACTGGATCAATGGACTGGCTGTCCGTTGTCCGAGACCATCTAGTGCGCAGCGGGATATCATGGCTGATACCTAGTGGTTTCTCAGTTCAGAACATGCCAGGAGCACAAATGTGGTCACGTACTTCTGAAGTCTCCTGCTGGCCTCGAGCTGTCATACCGCCGCCCGAAGCTTCGAAGTCTGATTCTCGGAGTCTTGCGGATGCCCAATTTGTAGAAAGACCTATGGGGAGAGCTACAAACAACTTTATTCGGGCGATACTAAACCACAGAAGTGAGAAAATATAACCCATCCCGCAGAAGCTGAGCGACGGCCACATAAGAGGCTAATATGAACAGCGAACTGATATTAGAAAAGCGAGGATACCGGACTATGTAGCGTAGAGATAAAACCCGCGGGCACGACAGCAGTAATGCACAAATATAGCATCTACCTGTTCTCCTTCCTCATCCGAGTCAACTGTGCAAGGGTAAGCAAACAACATTAAGGTCAATTTTAGTGATGACATACCCGTCTCCTTTTCTTCAGCCTATAAACAGACAGCCTGTAAGTATCCAATGATTTTTAATGTAAGAATATGTACGCACTTGTGCTTCTTCATCTTCCTTCGCCTCTTCCTCTTCGTGCTGTCCATATAGACATCAAACTCCGCCTGAGCCTGGCTCACTTCCGCCGCATGAACTTTCGAATCGTCCAATCCCAACTTCTTCAACGTGTCTTGCCATGACAATGCGGCTCCAACTCGGCTCGACACCAGTGCCCTTGCGAGCTGGCGCGCAGCGTCGGCATCCGACTCTGGTGAGGTCTCGGGCGGCTCATCGATAGCACCATATCTGGCAGCTTCAGCATCAGCCAGCGGTGGATATACGAAAGGTCCCGTGGTCGACTCAAAGACAGTCGAAACAGGTTGTGATATGGTGAGCAGTGGGCGATGCAGAGAGAAGAATTGGTGAAGCTTCAGGTCTTGTGAGTTGACGGGTGGATGTACGGGTAAAGGCGCGAAGTTGATGCCGATAGGTGACGGTGGGAATGTGCTCTTGGATTCGACATTGGGTGGTGAGAGCTTTGCATCTTCTACAATGCTTCCTGGAGTTGTTTGCTCGGTGCTGTTGGTGCTACCGGTGGCATCGACCTCGGTCTTGTTTGAGGTGCTGGATTGAGTCAACGGCTTTGCCGCGTTGAAAAACCGACCGCCACCAGGCTTAGTGTACACAGAGTATGCTCTGCGCACAGCCGGTAGCGGCCTCAGGAACGTCGAGAACGATGACATGAACGACGACGCCGGTCGTCGTCGTGGATGGTGTTAAAGCAGAGTAAGAACGGAGCAAGCAGGCAATTGGCGCTTGCCGTGCCACGTGGGCTCCACGAGCCTCTTCTGGGCATACTCATCACTTCGACTGCCAGTGCTCGTTGCGATGACCTCGTCACAAGAAAATCAACAAAGAATGGGAATCATTCATTTCGCTTTACATATACTGAGTATTACATTCATAG
Source organism: Irpex sp. M6601 (assembly GCA_037039805.1). NCBI lineage: Eukaryota > Fungi > Basidiomycota > Agaricomycetes > Polyporales > Irpicaceae > Irpex > Irpex sp. M6601. Next base: position 15,370 of record JAXQGN010000281.1, on the reverse strand, counting down.
GTTTCTTGCTCACACTTTTCTTTAAAGACCCAAGTCTAGGATACTTAAATCAAGTCCATTGCCCATGACGTTCAGATTATCGTCGCCTGATACCTTCCATCTATTAGTTATGCTATATAGCATCACTGCCAGTCACGTTTTCTTCATGGCCCATGCAAAGCTCCAGCGGCTGTATATGTTTACTTTCAGCTCCTGGAGTTCGGCCGTAGCCTCTCGCTTCATCTTCTCCACACTTTCTGGCAGATACCCGTCGCTGCAATGATGCTCAGTAAGACTTCTGAGACTCCGCGTACAATTGATAATTTGCATTACCTCAAAAGCAGCGGACTCAATCCTGAAATGTACTGCAGGCAGTTCGTTCGCGTCATCTCCGCAAGGACCCTTTCCCGTTCATTCGCTGTTGATGAAGCGTCACGCGACAATTTGCTGAATGACGATGCAATATCTTACCATACACCCACGGACCAATTGGAATAAAAGCCTTCGCCCACCCGACATCGATGAGGGAATCAATTGATCGTAGCCAGGAGGGAGTCATGGCCGATGCGTCAATGCTCCCGCCACGGGTCTTGACCGCATTGTACCCTGCAAAAAATATACGTTCTGTCCATGAGGATGTACTCTCAGAGTACGATAACGGTCGCTGCTGTGCGTCATATAATTGCATTTCCCCTTCTCCTAAGATCAATACTCCGCCGGGCCGTAGTGTGAGTACAAGCTCTTGGAGGAACACAGGATAATCACGGATCTGTGGTACTAGCATGAGCTATCCATTACCGCATGATGATAAATGAAGACGCACGCCCATGGAGACAGCTCTTGCGTGGACGACATCGAATGACTGGCGAAAGTGGGCAAATCCAAGATTAGCCTATGCGGACGTTAGACAGACCATCTTCAGCAGGTCTCGAACCACTGCGTACATCGTCTATCTCAAACCTTATCAAAGATAAGTCGGTAGATTATGAGTGGAAGCCAATGAAAGATGGCTTACCGGCAGTTTGACGGAGCCTCTCTAACCACTACTCATTAGCTGTGTAATTATTACGAGGGAGATGGCTTACCCTTCTAATCTCGGTGGAGCGAGGTCGACTCCGACAACATCGCTGTGAGGAAACTCTTTGGCCATGTCTATTACCCTGTATGATGCAACACTTAGTCACTGAGGCCGTCTACCCATGAATAACATACCAGCGCCCACTACCGGTACCTATATCAAGTACACTCGGTCTTCGATTGGCTCTAGGCCGTAGAGCCCATCGTACCAGATTCCCCGCAGGGTACAGATCTCCGAGCATCAGTGTGTAGATATGATGCTGAAGATCTAGTCGCCGATGTTCTTCGTGGTCCTACATAGAATAATCATGCGGCAGTAACTCATGACCACCTTCCTGACACTTACCGCGGGGAGGAAGTATGTCTACCAGCCGGCGGGTCAGAGGGGGGCAGTTATATCGGGATGCCAAGACTTACGTCGTTTTGATTGTTAAGAATTCGTCCATACATTTCTCGTAGCTGCAGAAGCCGTTGAATGTCAATGCCTGCACTATGATGGATCGTGGCTTACTATCGTGCGCTCGTCTATAGATGAATGGAATGAATACAACGAGGGAGATGGGCTGGCCGGACGGCCATTGGCATTGCCACTCGCACTGGAGTTATCGCTGCGATCCATGGTCCAGAAAGTCGTAGGGCTACGAAGAATCAGCCACCGGTATATATGCAGACGCAGATATAGTGTTGGGTCATCTGCGCAGCTTTGACAGCTTGCGAATCAGACCGCCCAGAGTTTTCGAATTATGATATCGGCTTCCTCAGTGGGGATACCGCCCGCTGTGGCGTAACACATCGAAGTTTAGAATTTGACGGACTTGACGGAACCCAGTACGGCTCGTTGGTGCAATGGTACAATTCGGGTGTTTTGGGAAGCTTTACTGTGTCCGGGTAAAAACTCAGGGCCGAAGACCACGACGTAGAAAGGGCCCCTTCACCACGCTGTTCTCCTAGTGCACACGCGAAGGTGTGTCTTGATTTGCTTAATCAGAGATTTCGTTAGAAGGTTTCGATTCGAGTATCATCACATACACGAGCTGTGCAGATTCTAGATGACTCACCAATGAGTTCACGACAACACTATCATCGAACTGCGCCTATTTCCTATCGTCGCCTTGGTATGGTCGCACGACATCCACAACGCACATATGCATGACGTTCTCGCGAGTTGTGTGTTGCCAGAACGAGACGAACCAGGTACACGCGAATACACTCTCTCGAGGTTCACTGTTCTTGCGCAGTCGTATAAAATGGACTAGCTGTTCTGATAGACTTTGAAGCATATGGCCTTCGTCGTCGAAGGGAGAAAGTCGATTTGTCCAGCGCGAAGAGGCATCAGAGACGCGCGTCACTATGATTACCATATTTGGGCCTCATCCTTTACTTCCGAGCGTCTAACTCAACTAAGGCCTCAACCGCGACTTTGCGTGTTCCAGCTTGCGCTATTCGGCTTCACATTCACCAGAGTATTCTAAACGACGTGAAACGGGAGGCAAAGCAACAATGTCTGGCATCTGTAGAACTCGGCTTGCCGAAGAAAGGAAGCAATGGCGAAAGGACCACCCTTTCGTAAGTCTTGACTCGCTCTAGCCACTTCGAAGCTCTAACATTGTTTCTAGGGATTTTACGCGAAGCCAACGAAGGCGGCAGATGGTTCAATGAACCTTCTTGAATGGGAGGTTGGAATCCCAGGGAAAGCAGGAGTACGTACGCTTACCAATGTCCTCGTCGCCTTGGCGCGAAGAATTGAACGCATGGACGACAGACGGCATGGGAAGGAGGTGTGTACAAGCTCGTCATGACATTCCCTGAAGGTGAGTGACAACCCACTCTCTGCATATGGCCCCATGAGACCCAACTTTACTTTCAGACTATCCTTCGAAGCCCCCGAAATGTATGTAAGCAAATTGCATCCGCCCAGCCTGCGACATACTGACTCTGCGCAGGCAAGTTCACTCCACCATTGTTCCACCCGAACGTGTATCCATCTGGGACTGTGTGCCTATCTATCCTCGATGAGGAGAAGTCATGGAAACCGGCTATTACCATCAAACAGGTACGTCGCAATTACACCATCTCTTTCACTGTGACCGCATATCTGCGTCAGGTCCTCTTGGGAATCCAGGATCTTCTCAACGACCCCAACGTGAATGACCCAGCACAAAGTGACGCGTACACGATGTTCAAGTAAGTCCCCTCAACCCTTTGATTCTTTCATATCCTGATTAGTGCTTTGATGCAGAAACGACAAAGTGGCATACGAGTACGTAGTGTCACACTCTTTCGAACTTCTCATTGCTGAAATATCTCCTTTAGGCGACGTGTACGCCTGCAAGCCAGGGAAAACATACCCAAATAGTCGTTCCGCAGGTATACCGCTTCGTAGTTTCTCACTGGTGTTACTTGTTGGTCCCGCTGTCGACGTGTAAATTACTTCCTCGTGCTCTGCTATGGTGATATCGTTGCATTTATTGTACTCGTGAGATTACACGCAAAAGACTGCGACAACCTCCACCGCTTTCGACTCCGCCAAAGAAAGCTGGCTCCACCCCTTGGTAGTGTTTCGCCGCGAAGTTCTTTATTGCAAGAGGTACAGTATTGATAGCTCCGCGTAGCCTGAACCTATGGGGCGTCGACTCGGGACTATTTAGACCATGAGCTTGTCGATGGCACGCTTGATAGTCTGAATCGCAGAAGAGAGCTCCTGGTTCTCGTTTGTGGTGATACTGGCAGCGATAACGGGCCTTGAAACACCGCACGCTCTTCCCAAAGCTGCCTTGGAGGCGACAAAAACGTACGAGACGTTCTGTGTCGCAAAGAGTATGAGTGAATAGCTACGCAGAATATGTCCGGCAACGTACCTTCTCTTCGCAAAGCAGGGGAAGATGAAGCAGGATTTCGAGGGGCTCAGTATCAGCAGTAAGAATGATAATTTCTGCGATACCACGGTTGAGAGTCTTGGTGGCTGTCGTCCAAGTACAAGATTCCCGTCAGGTTTGGCATATTCTCTGTATTTCGACTGCATACCTTCGTTAGCACCCTTCTTCAGCTGCTTGTACTGCGTCGCCTTCTCCACCAAATCAAGAATCTAATCAAAGTGTCTGTGTCAAAAACCGTTAACTTGCATAATTTGTAGAGTGGCTTACTTGGTCGTTCAAGTCGGCAGGGGCAAGAGGCCAAGCCTTTCCATGGGAGTTGGGGTCCGACATTATTTTATATGTTTTGTGACCTCACGATTGAAGATCCTTGGTCGAGTGGGTTGGTGGTGTTGAGCAAAACCTGGAGAACAGAAATAAAGACAGCGGCGGCAATAATTTGCAGTTCGGTTAAAGGGTTCGATGAACCAGGCGCCATCATGGACAAACCGAACCGCGCTGATCCGGCGCTCGAATTTCAGGTTTAACAGCAGCTTCCAAAAGCGGGAAGAAGGTCGCGGTCGTGGTTCGGGTTGCTGCGTAGTTACTCGCAGCCATTCACGCGACTTCTTCCTGACACTCAGAGCTCAACGGTCATCATTAACATTTCTTATAGGATTTGCGCACACTCGGATCACAATCAACTTCATCTTCATTGTTCAAGAGCCTCGATCCATACAAGACCATGGCCAATACGCGACCTCCCATCCTGAATGTGCACACGCCATCTCAGTCATTCTCCATTGTATACTCAAGTAGATCTCTCTCTACTACTAAAATATGTCACCTATCTCACGCTACCGTTATGTTAGATACACTGGACACGCTAGACAGTTTATTTGACAAACTCAGCAAGAAGACAAGTGCAGAGTTTCATGGAGAGTCTGTCCAGCCAGGATGGGTGAAATATTCTTGGAACGACTCAACATGGAATCTAGATGATGGTAAGTATCTTCTTTATGATTTATCCTGCTACCTCTAATTTGCGTGTCTAGAATCTGACTACCAGATTTTTGTGTGGCGCCAGAAGTCGTCCGAGGACGGTGCAGACACCATGCCCGTCCTCCACGTACGAAACCCTGCACAGCCGCTTCCTCAGCCTCCGGCGTACCAGAACCCATCGTTCTACCAATTTAAGCCAAGGCCTGCCCCCGCAAGTCCTCCGCGATCGCATCGCTCTGCTGCCGACCGTGCTTCCATGAAGAGCGGAAAGTCGAAGAAGACGGTGAAGACTGAGCAGCACGACAAAGTTCCGCAGCACAAGAAGGATTTTGACCAGTTTCACCAAGAAAACGGTGTCCGAACGATCCAAGGTGATATCGGACCTGTGCGAAGCGGTGAGTTCCTTCTGTTCTGTACTGTGCCAGATGTCAGATATACTCATCCCAACTCTCCATCGAAAGTGCGTATGCTCCTGAAGAACGGCTATCGACATGTATACATATCGAGGAAATTTGCTTTACGACACGGATTCATCCCTCACGACGCTACCCCTGGTCATTACGGCTACGGTGGTCTCGTCAAGTAAGCCGCTGATCTGCCTTGAGCCACACTATACTGCTCACTCATTCCGTGTCGCGTTCTTTCATAGCCTTGGTAGTTGGCCAATCAAAGTCGGAAAGACCAAGACTATGCATACCGTCTATCTCTCAGAAGAAGCCCACTTCGACGTTGTACTCGGACGTTCATTTTGGGAAGCACGTCAAGTCAAGACAGACCCTCTCGATCCGACCGATGTCGTATGTGGCGACACGGGAGAGAAGATCGATTGCGAGTTGGTAATACTCAAGGATGGCAAAGGACAGATAATCACCGTTACTTGAGATTATCTTTCGCTACTACCTACTGTCTCGTACCCGGGAACCGAGAGACAACTTGAAATGGACGCTGCGTCGAGAAGGACACGGGAACTTTTTAATTTATTGATACAATTTTGTGTGTAACTTACTTTACTATCTGTATGTAGGTTACGAACGGACTTTTGGAATGGAGTAGTGAGATAAATACGATATACAAATTGGATAGACTGCGGTCGTCCTCCTGAGAAACAGGTTGCCGGTGAGAGATGGTACTACAAATACAATTAAGAACGTTGCGCCTTGAATCTCGAAATTCTGGGCTTTTGGCTTTCTGTCCCTGACTGGGTTTGAGCGTGTGACGTCGCGATAGCCGGGGGACGACGTTCGAGGACAGTTTCCCTCATTGTCGTGGGGATCGGGGAACTCTGTCCAGCAGCATTGTTCCCGACAGGTGAACGCATAGAGACAGCAGAAGTAGGCGTGCCGACGACTGTCGACGTTGGTGAAACCGTTGAAGATGGCGATGCTATCGTCTGTCCACGAGGAGGTAGGAAGGAAGGAGACTCCACTATCATGCCAGGCATACCGGCGGGAAGATCGCCATTGTGGAACGCCGCCTGTATTTCAGGCGGTAAGGTATACCGAGGTGGTTTAGAGGAAGACGAAGATGTCGAGGCGTTTGCTTGCACTGGAGTGCCTCCGCGAGGGGACGTCATCTTGGGAGAAGAACGGTTCGCGGGATCTGTAGGTGTGTTGGCGCCGGAAGCTGGTGTGCTCGGAGACGACGATTGTGCTGGTTCAGACTGGGCGAGAGATAACTTGAACTTGGAGACTTTTAAAGGTTTCGATGCTCGAGGTTCTGCGACGGGTTCAGCTGGGGGTTTATCAGAAGTGGAAGGGATTGATTCGGGTATCGTAGGTGCAGAAGCGGCTACCGGGGTGGGAGGGGTGACCACAGCGGAGAAAGACTGAGGCCCGATATTCGTGACTTCTCCTTTCTTCAACAGCTCAAGCATCTCCCGAGCGTTTTCGTCGTTCTCAAGTATCTCGTCGTCACTCTCGCCTGCTTCGCCGCCTACTAATTTGCCGTTCTCCAGTTTTCCGAGTCGGATAGCGCCTTTCATGGAAGGAACACCCGCAGAAGGTACGACTGAGGCGCCTAATGAATGAGAGGCTAGCGTGCTTTGGGTTGGTGCACCACGGGATGTATGTTCAGCTTTGAAACGTGATACACCAGACCGCGGTGGCCCAGATGCCAGAGTCGCTTCCAGAGGTACTTCCTGCCGTCGCATATGTTAGTAAATCAGAAGGAAACCATCGCTTGATCACTCACAGGCTGATCCCATTCATCCTCGTCGTGGTTATGTGCTCGCATTGCGCTTGTGGCGTCAGCGCCGATAGCTTGCCGTTTGTTGTAATACTCGAGGGCAACCTCCCGCTGATGTTGAGCGTAATCAAAATCGTCGTCGTTCCAATCTGATAACTGCTCATCGGCGGGAGGCTCTTCATCGCTGTCTTCCGAATCAGGAGGTTGACTGTCTCCTAAGAAACCATTATCGGAGCCGTCCTCTGCAACACCCGGATCAGACTCGTCATCCGAGTCCTTCTCCGGTGACTGAAACTGCGATTGTCCCAACCCACGGGGATGCCTTTCGACGACATGCAACTTCATGGGCTGTCGGTCCTGCCGCTCCGCCAAAGGTTTGCTCGTTGAAGGGCGCAGAGTGCCGGGCGCGACGTCTCCCCAGTCAACGCCCTTCTCCTTCTCGCTCGACTTGATACGACCATTCTCATCGATGTCGTCTGCGAAAGACACCGATTTCTTGGCCTTCGGTGCCTTGTTCCCGACAGCCAACTTATCCTTCTCAGCCTGTTCAGCCTGCTCCTTCTCCTCCTTATCGCGGCTCTCAACGACACTCCGGATAAGCGCTCTTCCCATCTTCTTCTGGAGCTCTCGAGCCCGCTTTAAATTCTCCACTTCCGTCTTGGCTGCCTCCTTCCGCTTCTCCATCTCTTGTTGCAAGCGTACACGTGCAGCCTCGGCATCTCTGCGTTCGAGCACACGTTCTTCTTCTTCGAGAAGGTCAAGGATGCGCTCTCGCTCAGCTCTGCGGCGAGCCTGCTCTGCAGGTGACAAAGCCCACACAGGCAGCAGGTCCGGATCGTCAAAGTGGCCGTCTGGATCAGGCCTGAAGGTGATGTCGGCAGAAGTAACGGGCTCGTTTATATCAACGATAGGGAGCCCCTCTTCGTTGATCAGCTGTGAAAGTTTGGAACGGCTCTACTCGTGAGACTCCTGGCTATCGCACAACTGAATAGACGTACCTCACCCTTCTCGTTCCGTTGCGATGGCTCGCCAGACTCGGCTTGATCACCCAGGATCTGGCCTAGCTTGTCTGAGAGCTTGCGTACCTGCTCTGAGTATGGCTTGTCGCCGTCGCCATTTGTGACTGCCTGCGCTGTCTCTGGCGAGAGGGACTGGAGGATCGCGCTTAACGCTGATCACACACAAGTTTACGTTTGTCGGTGGCTGCGAGGAAAGTGGTCGACCGACCTTCTGCTCTGCTCTCGTTCAGGTTCTTGGTCGTTGGCTCTGCCATCCACTTGCCCTTTTAAACTTGCAAGTTAGAGTGTTGAGGTGTTAGGAAGAGACAGAGGGTGGTTGAGTATATTAACTGCACCCGCGGCACATGGCCCTGAGCGGAAGTCGTCTGCAATCAAATCTGGCTCAAAGCCTCATGTCGGTCTTTGCCGAAAACTTTCAGTCCTCATCCTCACCACCCTCGGCTCTCGACTACTTACTTTACGAAAAACAGCAGCCATGGTCGTCGTACATGCTCAGCCAAGTACTTCTGCAGCTACTACGCAGAAGAAAAACCGCAGAAAATTACACAAAAAGTCGACAACTTCCACCGAAAATGATGCAGAGATGCAGGAATCAGGAAATACGGGCAACAGCAAACAAGACGACGACGACGAGCTTATGATTGACGATGAGCATGCAGAAGTCCAAGTAGATGGCTCTGCACCAGCCTTTCCCCCTCTCTCTGCCGCCGCACAGCGATCGACCCTCAAATCAGAAATCCGCCGAGTTCCTGTACCTCCTCATCGCATGACACCTCTGAAGAAGGATTGGGTAAACATCTTCGGCCCTCTTACGGAGATCCTTGGATTGCAGGTGCGAATGAATGTGCAGAGAAAATGTGTAGAGATCAGGGTACGTTGATGTCTTCGTGGTCAATGTTCAGATGCTAATTAGTCCCCAGACATCAAAACATACGAAGGAGGTTGGAGCGTTGCAGAAGGGAGCCGATTTTGTGAAGGCCTACGCTCTTGGCTTTGATGTAAACGTGAGTTATTTCTCACCCTCAGCAATATGTAGATAACAAAGCATATCTTTCTGTAGGACTCTATTGCCCTACTTCGTATGGATGATTTATACCTGGACTCCTTTGAGATCAAGGACGTCAAGACGTTGCACGGAGATCATCTCTCGCGAGCTATTGGTGTGTAGGACTACACAACACTGATGCTCTACATCACTCATGCTCTCACATCAATCAGGTCGTATTGCTGGGCAAGACGGTAAAACCAAGTTTACTATTGAAAATGCCAGTCGTACGCGAATTGTTCTCGCAGACACGTATGTAGTCTTAGCTCAAACTTTCTCTGATAACTGTTAACATCCTTTTCCACAGTAAAATCCACATCATGGGCTCCTTCCAAAATATCAAGATCGCGCGAGACGCCATCGTGTCGCTCATTCTTGGTTCACCCCCTGGCAAGGTTTATGCTGGACTACGCACTGTGAGCAGCCGTATGCGACAGCGAGCGTTGTAGCAGTTTTTGGACCCGTGGTTGAGTTTGCTGCGTTCCATATTGTTGTGTTGTATGATTATCTACCTTGGACGTGTATTGGTCACTGATTCCCGCAACGCCAGCTGTACATTGCTGGCTCCTATCCATTATATCTTGCTTTTCCGTTGCGTGATTACGCGCAGAGGTCGACGGTTCTTCGTGCGTACGCAGAGAGCTCGGCAACGTCCGAGTACCGCATATAGCCAAGGTCGTTGAAAGTCGAACTCAACTCTCGACCTCGACCTTCTTCGTCTCTCTCAACCTCGGCTGCAGTCTGAGCCCACATTCTTTCTTTTTATTTTCTCTTCTTGATGGTCTCTCTACGCTCATGTTTTCTATTTCTTACGCTGGTCGTATGCTCAGCCTCAGCCGAGAGTGCATGGAACGGACACACCACGCCCGGTTCGACAGACCCTAGCAGCTTCCATCCATACTATGTCGCTCCAGGTACCAAAGGCTACGACTCTGGCTCTCGACTCGTCCACTACTCTGGGAAATGGCAAGAAAAGTACTCGTCTCAGTACGCGCACAAGTCGGTACATGCGACGTCTCGCGCCAAGTCGTACGTCACTTTCACTTTCACCGGTACCGGTGTCGAGTGGTTCGGGAACATGGACAAAAGACATGGTATCGCGGACGTGTACGTCGATGGCAAACTTATGGAGCGAGTCGATACCTGGAGCGCGAAGAGCCTGCGACAACAGCGGCTGTATTGGACGTTTGATTTGTCGCACGGGAAACATACTGTGAAGATCGTCAACTCTGGCGAAAAACGCGACGAAGCTGAGGGAACAACTGTCGATGTCGATGCTTTTGTCGTCACAGCAGGGACAACGACGCCTGGCTCTGTACTTCCCGCGACGCCGCCGTCAGGACAGAACGACGCTGTCACCGGTCAAGACTATACTGCTTCTTTCGGTAACTTGGCTAGTTCTCCCGTCGCGCCACAGTGGACGCTATCTCAGAAGGGGACCACTGGTGTTCATGCTATGCAGCTGGCCATCATCTCTCAGTCGCATGCGCTTATCGTCGACAAGGTCGAACACAACCCGCTTTCGATTGACGGGCACCCTGCCTGGGCAGCGCTGTACAACCTCTGGACGCACTCTGTGAAGCCTCTGAGAATGCAGTCGAACTCTTTCTGTGCCGGTGGAACTTTTCTCAGTAACGGGACACTGATCAACGTTGGCGGTAACCCCGTTGTCGAGAACCATACGTCGGCCGCGGACTTTGGTGACGTGGATGGACTACAAGCTATTCGAGTACTTGAACCTTGCGATTCGGACGACGTCGATAACTGTGAAATGGTAGAGAACCACTCTAGGCTGAGGATGGCTTCCCCTCGCTGGTACAACACCGTCATTCGTATCTCTGACGGGTCTGCTATGATCATTGGGGGTTCGAAGAAGGGCGGCTGGATCAACAACTCTACGACCAACAACCCGACTGTCGAGTACTTCCCTCCAAAGGATATCAACGGAGTGAACGGGCTCCCTATCACACTGCCATTCCTGGTGGACACCCTAAACTCCAACCTCTTCCCTATCGCGTTCTCTCTTCCAGACGGCAGGGTCTTCATGGCTGCAAACAACGACGCCATGATCTACGACTGGAAGAACAACGTGGAGCATCGACTGCCTCAGATCCCTAACGGCGTCCGTGTCACCTACCCTATGACTGGTACTGCCATTCTTCTTCCTCTTTCGCCGGCGAATAACTACGCTCCCGAGATTCTTCTGTGCGGTGGCTTGACGGTCGACGACAAGAAGCCGGGATACGAGATCTCTTCCCAGGATCCTGCCTCCAGCCAATGTTCACGCATGGTGCTGACCGACGAAGGTGTCCAAGCGGGATGGCAAGTCGAACAGATGCCTCAAGCACGTACCATGCCAGACGCAGTTCTCCTCCCTACAGGCAAGGTGCTCATCGTCAACGGCGCAGGCTCTGGCATCTCCGGCTACGGCAACGTCGTCAACCAAGTCGGCGCATCCAACGCGGACAACCCTGTCTTTACGCCCGTACTCTACGATCCTTCTGCTCCCGCTGGTCAACGCTTCTCCTCTGCTGGTATGCCGACGAGCGACATCCCGAGGCTGTATCATTCGGTTGCGACGATGACACCGTCTGGGATGATTATGATCGCTGGGAGTAATCCGAACTTGGACAGGAGCGAGATGAAGTATGGGACTGAGTATCGCGTGGAGTGGCTCAGTCCTCCGTATATGGCCGTCGAGCGGCCTGAGACGGGAGACGTACCGAGGAAGATCAGGTTTGGGAGGACAATCAAGTTCGAGGTCCGTTTGCCGTCGTCTTTGCAGGGTGCGGAAATCAAAGGTGAGTCCAATCTCATGTTGGGACTATGTCGAAGCTGAACATAAACCATAGTTGCTCTGATGGACTTTGGCTATGTGACGCATGCTGTGCATGCCAACTCGCGCCTTGTCCACTTGGAGTCTTCTGTTGCCGATGGTAAAGTGTCAGTTACCGGTCCTCCAGATGGCAACATCTATCCACCTGGCCCTGGGTGGCTGGTTGTATTGGCCAATGACGTACCGAGCGAGGCGGTGAAAGTCATGGTGGGTGATGGGAAGAGTCCAGAAGTCAATGAAGGCGCTCTTCAAAAGTGAGTAAACGTCATTTGTAACGTGGAACATTTTGCTAATAATGCTCCGTGCAGCCTACTCGCACATAGTAGTGCTGACCAGTACGACGACGAGAAGCATCATGACGACGACGGCTCCGAGTAAACTTGTTCCACCCGCTATTCCTTACCTTTCTTTCATTTGCACAGTCTATCCAACAATGTTTTCTTTTTGTCCTTGAGCATGTATTTCTGCGATGTAGCTCTACCTTCGTTCAATGTTCACACATTTTTCTATCGTGTCTGGAACAACTGGGATTAAGGAAATATAATCATATGCAATAATGAAAAGCCGGGTAAAGTATCCTCACAGGTATCCTAAGTACTCGTACAACAGAGAAACAAGACGCAAGATGAAACCAAATGAGAATGACCTAATGCCCGACGTCCTTGGTGGACCTCTCCTCTCCGTCTGAATAAGCGTACTTTGAGTACTTGCGGATGGCCGCGCCCTTGAAGTAGAAGAGATAGGGAATAGCACAGCAAGCGAGAGCGATAAATGCCAGTAGTGAGCCCGCCCACTCGAAACCTAGTCGGTGATACCTGTTGATAATAAACTAAGCACGAGCTAACTGAGTGGAGAGCCCCAGAGGTACTTACATCTGTACCGTAAACAACACGACACCAGCGCCCCAGAACGACCGAATGCACGTTTTCGCCGCGAGCGCAGACGCAGCCTGGTGCTGATACGAATCCACCAGGTAGTTGTTGGCTGAGTTGTAGAGGAAGATGAACCCGAAGCCGACGGGGAAACCAGAGATGGCGGGTCCGATCCAGTGGACTCGGGGGTATGACGTCCATGCGAAGATGAACAAGCCGAGGGGGATGAGCCAACAGGAGATCATCATGGGTATGAGACGTGCTTCTGGAGGAGGTGGGCCGCCGTGTTTCTTCCAGAGAGATCGGTAGTGGCGGTTGACGAGAGGGGAGCAGGCGGCGCTGCAGAGGACACCGATGGCCATTGGGATGAACATGAGACCAGTGATGCTCGCGCTGTAACCTTTGCCTTCTTGGTAGACGATCGGGTAGCTGTTTGATCGTTAGTCCGCGAGTATACTGGGGGGTTTAGATGATGCACGTACGCGACGAAGAACATGTACAACAGGCCGTACAAGACGGACATGTAAATCGAAATCAGGAACACGATGAGCTCGACGAAGAGCAGCTGGAACGGCCGCAGGAAATAGATTTTCAGTTCTTCGGATAGCGGCTTTCGGCTGATTTCCTGCTCTGTGACGTAGGAAGGGTCTCCGGTTTCTTTGCGCAGACGGCGGGCTCGCTTGAGCAGAATGGTCGGTGCGTATGTTTCTGGGACGGTGAGGACCATCAGGGCGTAAACGAATCCGGCGAGGATAAGTTGGATCCAGTATAGCCATCGCCAGCCCAGGTGGTCGCTGATGAAACCACCGACGAGAGGGCCTGGAGAGATAATTAGTACGAAGATAAGACCGGTCTATCGCTACTCACCGATGGCTGGGCCAATAAAGGGTGCAGCACTGAACGCAGCCATTGGTACTCCTCGCTCCTCGTTTCTCCACAGGTCTGCGAGTGTTCCTCCTACAATCGTCATCGGAGCACTGTGCTTCTTGTCAATCTTGTGAATATTCAGAAATGAGATGGTCACGCACCTGAAGCCAATACCATCGATCGCTCGGGCAACTAGGAGCGTACCAATATTCTTGGCCACAGCTCCGGGTATAATGAAAAGAAGCCCAACCAACAGAGTCGAGACGTAGATGACCTTGCGGCCGTACAGCTCGCTCATTGGTGCGAAGAACATGGGACCTGCGGGTATAAGTTACTTGTCTATAGAAGAGAAGCGAGACGACACGTACCGATGCCAAATCCAACGACGAAGAGGGTAATCGTCAAGAATGCGACCTCTGTAGACACATGGAAGGTCTCAGTGACGCCCTCGATGTCTGCCGTGATGACTGCAGAGCAGAACGCCACGGTGAAGCAAACCAAGGAGATCATGATTGTGCACCACCATTTCTTTGCCTTTGACCAGTTCTTTGGGTTCTCTGGGTCGCCGTCGGTAAACGTCACCAGCTTGTATTGCACCTTCTCCTCGCGGCCATCAACTTCGCGAACGTGGGTTTGGAGGATGATACCAGACGACGTCTCGTGTCGGTATTCCTCAAGGTTGGCGTCATTGCTAAGAATACGAGTAGGGATGTTGAGGTCCTCAATAGCCGGATCTTCGAATGGGTGCAAAGTACTCGTGGAACCGGTCGAGTTCTTCTTCTCCAAGTCCGTGTGGGCCATGGCTGCACGCACCATCGACGAGGCAGATTTTGGATACGCAAAGGACGTAGCAGCTCTAAATGTCCTGTACGTTTTTATTGCTAGCCACACGGTTACAGACATTACCGGTGGCGAAGAGGAGTGCTCGGCCGATGCTCTATCGCCTCGCTTCGGGCGACAAATTTTGTATACATGTTCCTGCTATTCGAGTGAGCGACGGACACGATTGGCTGAGGAGGTATACCAATACCTAAAGTCTGTGGATGCCATCGTAAGATCCCCGCTTGCGCCCACTCAGTTGCCCCGGACAATTTGTATATTTGGCGGGCGGGGACTCTGTCCGCGACAGTGTTCTTGCCAAGCAGAAGATAACGCGAGCAACGAGTGGAGGTACAATCAACGTGAGCACCAGAAAAGGCGAAGATGCGATCAATCCGAGAGGTGCTTCTTCGCCGATCATGACAGAACCTAGACCGAATGAGGCAGGTCCCGCCAAAACTCGCGCGTAAAGTGTTCCTCACCTCCTGAGCTCAATTTTGCTCCCATTCCTTCAGTTTTTGGCCTAGAGACTTTATTTAAAGACGTAAATGCTCTGTAAGGCCTCTATGGCGTAATGGTAGCGCGTCGCTTTCCTAAGCGCCGGGGCGCTGAACAAGGCGAAGGTTGCGGGTTCGATCCCCGCTAGAGGTTTTGGCCCTTGCCTCAAGGATGTCTGTACAAAGTATTACGAAAATCTACGGAGGATGTGATCAGGTATTCTATTGCATTACAAGCTTTAACACAGCTCCTAGCTAGTGTTTCGGCCTTTGCAAGTCTTTTTCTTAATGGTTGTGGCCCGAATTATTCACATAATGAAA
>JAXQGN010000280.1:0-38236 GCA_037039805.1 Irpex sp. M6601 | reverse complement strand
AGCCTTCGAGTTGTCCCAAACCAGACAAATTGCCTTACTGGGTAGTTGCATGTCTCCTTTGGGAACCTCGTCCTCGCTGATGATTGGCTGGAGACCATGACTTCGGCGAGAAGCCTTAAACATATGCGGACAACATTGTCAGCCACATCCCACGCAGGATGTGGTTGACAATACAGCCACGATATCGATACCTCCTAGTATATTCGCACGTACGGCGAGGATAATACCAATATGCTGAACTCAGCTGAATCATGGTTATGTTGTTTAACATATCTTTGTAAGGCGATAAATCGCGCTCGGACAAGGGCTCTCTGGACTCGTCTGAAAAGCATACCTGTGGGCAATAGTGGAAAGTAAGCGATAAGAACGGACCATCCATGCTTTTACTTACCTCCGCCCCCTGCCCGTCAGCCTTCAAGATATATCACCGCTCAGACTTTTAGACATGAAGTGGAATAGACGACATATGTACTATTATTAACTCTGCGACCAGCAGGAAGAGTGGGAGGTACATATGGTAGAAGAAATACGCAACACCATAGCGCCAAGGCATCAGATGTTGTATGATTAGAGTATCAAGTGCGGCATGATGGAAGTTCGAGGGGAGATGAGAAAGAGAGAGGGAACAGAGAGTATGGTACACTAGATATTGTGTACAGTTATGCGTTAGGAAAGGTGGGAGGGACTAAGATAAAGAAAGGGTGGGGATAAAGTATGAAGCAGTGTCTTATAAACCCGTCGGGGAATCATCAGTGAGGCATAAACGTTACTGTAGAAGAGAACGTAAGGAGAATGTACAGAAAGTTCGTTGTGAGGCACGAAGAACCAGACTGCTATGGTATGCACAAGAAACAGATAGAGTTTCAACGAATGCGGCACCAATGGGCGATATGGTCCCGCGATTGGCCAAACGTTCTTCAGAAGTACGACCCGCGCACTCCGCCCGGCGTTTCCAGGGCACTTGGACCCATGGCGTTGAATCCTCGAGGTGGTAGGGATAGCGTCGGTGTGTGCAACGGCAACGGAATGGACTCTGACGACGTATGCGACCGCCGCACTTGCGGCCTTCTGGCGGTCTGAACTTGCGAATTGGGCAAGTCAGGGAGGGGCATAGGCACATCCGGGAGAGGCGACGCTGGTGGAGGAGGTAGAGGCGCAGGAAGTGTGCCTTGTTTTCGTAGCCGGCGTGGTCTATTGGTGAATCCGGAGATTCAGTTACGAGGGGCGAACATATAGTAAGCTCAGAGCAATACATGGATAGATGAAACAGTGACTTACCGGAGCGCTGTCCCAACACTCCCGCTGCGCAATCGCCCAACAATACTATTCCCGCTCGTTGCATCGTTACTAGCAATGCTCATAGCTGCGCGAGAGAGCATAGCACCGGCCTCTGCGACGCTGCCTGACCGTGACCGACCTGGGGAGACGATGCCAGCGAGATTGAGAGGTTGCCTCTGCACGACGCCAGTTACGGAGGTGCGAGAGCCGGGGGTATTGCTCTTCAGAGGAGCGACTGGAGACGCGCTGAGTCCTAACGATGACCGCCGCCGACGCACACGAGAACGATCTTGGCCGTTCGTGTTGTCGCTGATTTCGATGGCTTGCGTGAGTACCGGAAGTACCTCGTCCTCTGCCTGCGATGCAGCCGGCACAGCGTGTGTGGCAGCAGTCGGTGTCGTGTCGTCGAGGTTGACAGGATTAGAGCGAGGTGTGGTCGGATCTGGAGTGTGAGGACGCGACGCATACCGCACGTCGTCGTCACCACCCCGCAGGCCCGACGAGAAGAAGTTTGAATAGCCTAGCGTTGCCATCGAGTGCTAGAGTAGAGAGTGTTATGGTCGTGAGTAGAGGGTATTGTGGGCTGTGGTGTGGCCACCGGGGGTATATAATGTTGCAGGCACGCGCGAGAACGTTGGAGTAGAACCTGAAGGCTATGGAGCGCGGTTGCTAACAGGTGGGTGAAGGATATTAAGTAATCTAAGAATAAATGCGATTAGTCCACGACGCTCTTTGCTAGACGTTGGGGCACCTACTGACGTGGTATATGTACAGCAGCACAGACTTGGGCGGGCAGATGAGAGAGCAGAGCAGAGAGCAACGCACGAAAAATTCCTGGAAAACACGGAGCTTTTCCTCAGTCGCGTAAACACTGCCCAATTGGCGCGTTGTTACAAGCGCCCATAAATGCCGAAGAAGGCAATAGGCGGATCAAACTCAATGTTTGATGCGAAACTACATATAACTTTGCTGCCAACTACCACTGCATACCTGTGTAGGCCTGGCTCAGAACGCCTACTGTCATCTTCGAAGCATGGACAGTCAAATGGAACCGTTGCTACGAGTGATGCGAGATGGGCTATGATGACCTATATTTATCGCTGCGGCTGCTTGATGTTCATAGGCTTTGGACGATAACTCCGAGTCACCCCTCTTTCGAGAAACTTGGAAATTGTGGCCCGGCTCGCAGGATTATGCACCTCTCTGGCTGAGTCGTTTGAAGCGACAACCTCGCACAAGCTTGCAGGATTCAAACAGCCCTCGGTGCTTGTCACTAGTCCACGTACTACTTCTGTGTTGGTTGGTTCGTGATATCATACATCTCCTCCACCAATCAATCTTTGCTCATGTTGTGTACAGGAGTTGCGATGTATCACAGCATACTCTCTTAACTACTACGGTTATGTCAAACGATATGTTTGTTGATGACAATCACTGACCGGCTTTGCAGACATGAGAGACACGTCGTTCAGTGCGTGGTCGGTCACGGACATGGTGAGTATGAATCTTCATCTCGATTGTTCGGTCTGACTTATGCGTGGTTCATTTGCCTTCTATTCACATAAGTATGGATACCATCGATGATTCTGGCTGCCTCATCAAACAATTAATAGTTGAGTATACGCATCTAGAAGGTGCTACTACATGCTATAAATCGTGAGGGCTCATGGGCTAGTGCAGAAGCAGAGCCGGTCTCGAGTTCCTCACACGTATTGTATGTGACAATCCTTCCATTGACATTCTCCGCTCCTCAACGCATCCCGTTTCCTATCAGGTGATTGCCCTTCGTTCCCATTATGCTTGCGTTCTTCTATACTTCTGTAGCTCTCGCTGTCATGTTTGTTGCGGGCACTCCAATAGGATACAAGGACATATCGCTCGGAGAGCTATCTCGCGCAACTTATGCTGTTCAAGGGTGAGATGTACAACCTTGCAGCTTATCCATGTTTCTGATACAAGGTACAATAGAGACGCTAGGGGGATCAGAGCCGAAGAAACACTAACTCGGTAGGTCCAATAGTGCATAGATATGTATGCATGCTCATCTGAATTTGGTAGCGTGTCAAACGATGGTGGTCTGCCCGTTGAGAGGCGCACTATCTTGGGGGACGTAGAGTAGGTACCTCTAAAATTACGGTGCGAAGATATATACTGACTCACTTACCTGCCCAATCAGGAAAGCTGGAAAAGAGGTTGCTAACGAATTAATTGGTGAGATGAGTGGTGGTTATGATGATCGCAAGGTATTAAAGTACGCAACTTCTCCCATAGTCGAAAAAATCTATTCCCTCATGTCTAAAATTTCACTTCCACAGGTTCGGTTTTCCTTGAAAGATGGATTGCAAGTCCTCCGACCACTTAAACAGTGGGCTTTCAGCACCTCAGTGGTCTCCTATTCAGACTGAGTGGTTGATGCTATACGTCGGCCGATGTTCCTCTCCGATCCTGCGGTGGGTACGGATACACAGCATATAGAGCGTGCATGGCCAAGAGTCATGATCGATGCATGATCTTCGGGTACAAATACATGGCAATTAAATCGTTGGAAATTACCTGAAGCAAACATATACATGTACTACACAGACTCGTCGGGCCTGCTGTAGGTCCAGAATGCTGTCTAACTGCTCAGCACCCATGAGGCACTGCGTACAACTCACAATTTCTGATGACAGCGATGGGAGTAGCACGAGCTGCTACCATTTATCATTGTGACTACACGATGGTCCATCCCTTGAAGATTCCCTTCATGGACATTAGAAAGACGGAAGTTGTGGGCTATAAATAAGCGCGACTCATCAAGTCCTTTGCGAGCTATTCGGCATGATGGGCGATGACTGGAATGGTGATGGGATGCAGTAAGTTTTTCTACGATACCCTAGAACAAATATCTCTCCAAGTTAAGATTATTTTGCAGAATGGGCGTTATTTCACACCCAGGCGGGCGATTTACTTATAAACAGTAGTGCGGATGGTATCATGGATGGTACACGTTTCATATATCGGGCCCTCGGGAACGACGTTTGCCTTGCGATGTCGCATTATTACATGCGTGTAAAAGCTGTCTCCATGTCTATGCCAACTCCATGATATCAGCTCATCTGCTAGGGAGAATGATAATCATTGCGAGCATCGACACATTATAACGGATGGCGCTGGGAACGTGAGTAGCGTAAGCAGTAAGTAGTGACATTGCCTAACCGTTAACTTAAAAAGACTACTTAACTGTTACCTGATACCACATCAGCAAACGTACATCCGAATTCCGCAGGTTGCTATGCCTTGTGCGACGCCCGTTTGCTCAGGCTGCATGTGAACATCGGAATGACTGGTACTGGCTTCCAGGGATCCAGTCTATTCAGACTTTGATGTGTACGCACATCCATCCACGATGTAGGCTTAGCGGATGTTAGTAGTTCAGCCCAACTTCCAGGCTTCTTGAAGCACAGACACAACAATCAGGTACTCGTCGCCCAACTCCCAGAAGTCCAAGAACGCCCGGGGAAAGTCATTCATACTGTTTGGATCTGCCAATCACGAATGTAGATGGATACCATCCAACTCTCGGCAACGTCACTGCACCATCAACTACGACATTCCTGTCTTTAAGCACTGGTCCAGGAGATCTAGAGCAGCTGCTATGCGCCCGACTATATAAGCCAGTCAACTTCATGAGAAGAAGGCCCAGAGCCGGCCTCTTGTTTCTACAGTACGTACTAGGTGTTTGTCCTCTACGCCACACGTTCTACGACTGATATACACCTTAATAGTCAACAGCCCTGGAAAGTTGCTTGACGCCATGTTCGCCTTTCTCTACTTGCCCTTCGTCGTATTTGTTGCATTCGTTGCGGCAGCTCCGGTAGCGCACGACGCTGCACCCAGCCAAGCACTGCCCAAGGCAACAGAGAGCGGAAGTGGTCAGAAGTCAGACAAACCTGGGTGAGTTTTCTTAGCTTCAGACTTCAAGAGAAAGAGTTGACGTGAACTGTGTAGTGGTGCGCTTGTCAACGACTTGTGGGGCAATATGGGCGGAGGTTACAACGACAAGGGGATCGGGTCATGGTAAGCTATATCTTCGGCATTCGCAGTATTTCTCCTAGCTCATTATTATTGCTTGTACAGGCTCAAAGATATTTTGCGCTGAAGAAGAGCCGTGCTCGTGAGAAGTTCAACGTGTAAGATGATGCAGTGCCTGACAGATGTGACTCGGTAACCTAGTCATTTCCCCCTATAATAGAAAGCTCCAATAATACACGTCGAGGAGCACTCTCATGAGACAAGTTGACGAGCAGGGAACGTACACTTCAGGCTGGTTGCCTCGCTATGCCATCGGTACAAGCCGGCAGAAATCACCGTTCAACGTCGCTGACGCGAATAATGTGAAGCGGGTGGTCGTAGAGAACTACTGGCGATAGTTGCATGTGTGCAACGAAGGACCTAAATCACCCTTTGTATGGAAAACGAAGTATGTTGAGCAGTATGGCCCTAGGTGGCAATCCGGATATAAGAAACCTGAACTTGGCCCCAGACCGCATTGCTGATGCGGGGTCAATGGACGAAGAATTAGGCTGCGATGGGTTTCAACGATTTTTATCTCATTCAGCTCGTATAGTGGGCATCACATAGCAATCGGACAACACCTGACTGGTTAAATACAAATACGATTTACTCCATATCGCCGAAGTCGCCTTCGTCTAGATCCTGGGGCTATGACGCGACATTAGCATTTTCGCTGAACTACGTTAGCGAAGACTTTCACTAACCTCTTTCGGCTCTTCGTCTTCACCGTATTGCATGGTGTAATCTATGTGACTGAGCACAGTCTCTATCGAGTCTGGTTCCGTGAGGTTCAGAGGCAGGAACGATACCAACGGGTGATCCTCAATCTGCGCGCATTAACAATGTAGATAGGAGAAATAAAAAATATCGGTGAATAATACTCACCAGCTGGACGATAGCACGATTGAGCGCATGGAATTTGGAGTTTTGTTCGGACTTTTCTTCCCGACTGCCAGGGGCTGAGGCGAGTAGCAGAGGATCAGGATCCAAGAACCTACGAACAACACGTTCAGACTGTTTCATAAGGGAATCTGTTTTACGAGGACTTACCTAGATATATCTTTCCGTGAGCGCAGTCCATTGCGACCGCTCCCTGAATCTTCTATATTTGTCGTGACCAAATCCATCTTCGACATGATGTTTATCCAAGAGATTTCAAGGTTCACCATGGCAGACATGGCGGACAGAACTCCGCTATGGGTGTAGATGTGAGGCACATATAGAGGGCAAGTGCACGAAAAAGGCGTACCTGAAGAACTTGTACTTGTCTTCCATGAACTGAGATTCGATGAGGTACGTCCCACATGTCCGTAAACCTAGTCTCTGCAAGTTACGGACTAGAGTCGGCAGAAATGGGTGATGAGTGTACAGCTCAATTTGACCTAATTCATTGTATGCCATGTTAGACATGAAGATATCTCAGAACAGAAAGGGATATTACTCACCGGGACAGTCAAAAATCAAGTAATCGTCATCGTAGTTCCCGAGTTCTTCTTCTAACCAGTCCATGTTCTCAAGGAGATATCTGTTAGGTCACTAATTGAGCACGTATTGTTCCCATAACCCCCGAACACCAAGTGCATGACAATCACAAGACACAAACCGGCACTCACTCACTCGAAGCAATACACCAATCCGCCATTCGGTCCATAATTCAACTCGCTCATCACATCGTCCAAGCTAATAAGGTCACGGATATCTATGACAGGGTCGTACTCGAACGCGTCGTTGTTCGCTGCTGGGTCGAGGTTAACGAGGTGACCCGTGCGTTTTGAAGTTTGAAGGTGGGTCATGAGGGCATTGCAGAAGGTGGATTTGCCGGCTCCAGCAGGGCCAGTAACGAGGACAGCGTATCGCATTGTGGGTAGACCCTTTCTACTTATGCGAATAGTCTGTTTCACGAAATTGAGGTGGCGTAGAGAGCAATAGGTGTTGGTGGTCGAGACAAGGTCGAGAGATAACTTCAGACTGAAATTTCCGATTACCTCATCAGTGAAGACGGTTTAAACTCCGCACTGTCGCATCTAACGAGCGCTTAATACCCGCTTACTCTTGTAAGTTTGTCAATCAGCCACATCTACATCAGCCTACTACTCAACGTACTCAAGTCTCTTTACGACCACGCAATCTCGCTCAAGCTCCGAGGCTTAATCTCACATTTCTCTAGACAAAATGTCCAAACCAGATCTCTTCCCGAAGAGCACCGTATCTGGCATAACGGTCGATCCTCGTACACTCGAGCGAGTGATCCCAGAGTCGAGGCGACCAGATGGCACGTACGTCCTTGTTTATAACCTTGCAATTCGTCCATGCTGACACTCGCCTCCGAAATTGACACAAATATTCATTTTATTTGCTGCTTGGAACTCTGATCGCCGCCGCCACTGCGTCCCATCCTCCCATTGTGCACACTCGCACACGACCTCAGAGTCCGCAAAGAAATCAAAATCCGCCCAGGCTTCACGCCCCAAGAGGATGTGAGCCGCTTCCGCGGCTCTCGCCAGAAGCAAATGGACTCGAACGCTCTTCCCAAGGGGCATATCATCGGCTGGGCACCCCCGCCTACCTCTACCGCCCCCAAAGCCACAGGCGCAGCGTTGAGTAAGAGTGCGAAGAAGAACGCGAAGCGCAAGGAAAAGAGAGAGGCTGCAAAGTCGGAGGAGTTGAACGCAAAGATAAAGGAAAGCTGGGAAGACGATGATGAGGACGAAGTAGCAGCGGGGTCGGGGTCGAAGGATTCAAGTGGGGAAGGGAAACAGACGGGGAAGATAGAGGCGAAGAGTGAGAAGTCGAGTAAAACTGAGGAAGATGCGAAGACGGACGCGTTGGTAGACAAGTTGAAGAAGCTGGACGTCGCGTGAGGCGTAGCTGTGATTCATTTCTCTGGGATATTAGGAAACGCTGTAAGAGTAGGATATGTAATCATTATTTGGTTGTAGCAATGATGGTGAAACGAAAGGCTGTGATGTCTGTATAAATACTGTACGAAATGAGGGTACGGTTGCGTTAGCTTCTCCGTATTATATAGATACATCTCTAGGTCTGGAATGACATTATGTGTAGTTGAAGTTCTCTGAATCTGAAAGACCGTCTTGAAGGGGTTCGGGCGGAGGAGGTTTCGGCTTCGCTTTCTTATTCCTCGAGGACATAACCTCCATAGCGATCACGATCAATAGCAAGAAAGCGGACAAAGCAGCTACAGCAGGAAAGCAGATTAATAACGCATACATAAGTAGTGTTACATAAACGTGCACAAGACTTACCAACAGACTTTCTCATATTATCCCATCTGACTTCTTCCATCAGAGTGCGCAACTCTCCCAGATTAACGAGTGACTTGTTCAGAACACCCTACAAGACAGTTTCGATCAGTTGATTCATTATATCGTGTTGAATGATTCACCTCAATCTCAATGTCCATCTGCTTCATGTCATTCTTCGCTTCGTTCTTCCTGCTATCCACCTCCATTTGGATCCTACGGTCAAGTTAATACTTACACTCCGTAAATGACAGTCAGCATACGCACTCGTGCTTCATATTTGCGATATCTTCGTTCATTCGGCTCTCAAGGTTGTCCACATCTCGTCTCAAAGCTGCAGACGCAGTTCTCATCGCGGCCGACTCGTTACGCGTGAGCATGGTCAACTCAGTACGCAGCTCGGACAAGGCTGCTTTGAACAAATATGCTTGCTAGTCCCCATACGTCCCTTTAGACTGCATCGTCTCAATCTGATTATAATAAAGCTGACTCACACTCTCAAGATCCTTCACAGTCAACGCCTCTCTTCTCACCCGTCCTATCCTATCCACGAGCAACGCCCTCGTTGCTCGCATCAAACTCCTCGCGGTGGGTGTGGCAAATGTCTTCTCCAATGCAGCAAAGAATCTGTGGGTATCGAAGGGCGGGTGTGCATAAGAAGATAGTGGAGGTGTGTGAGGAGACGGCAAGCTTGACGGAGGCTCTGGCGGGTCATTGGAGTGCTCTGGAGGTGGGATGAATGGGACAGGGACGTTCTCGGTTGAGGATTCTTGGGGTCCACCTTCAATAGTCGGAGGAGGTGGCGGCGATGTGGGTATTTGGGAAGATGAGGGAGAGGGGGATTGGTCGCTACTTGAAGAGGACGGTGTTGGCTGGGATGAGGGACCAGGGTCTTTCGGGTGGGCCATCGAGATAGAAGGATGGCTTCCGGGATGTAATGGCGGGTCTGAGATATTTGGTGTGGCATGGTATAGTTGGCGCATGCCACGCAGAGAACGTCGGGTGGTGCCTATTCGCCTGCATATACGGGGGGCTGCGCTCAAGGTAGCGAGCATTCCACAGTCTAGTTATTATTATGAGGGGTTTGTGGATGGTAAAGCTGGTTGTTTATCTGCAGAGAGGACTTTAGTAGCTGGATGAAGACACCTTTGAGCTGGACTGACCTTGAGAGTAAGTAGTAGGAGTCAAGAGCAGTCGAGAGAATCACGACCGAATGCGTACACGCGTTAGACGCCCATAAACACGCACATCGCGTTGTCCGACAGTCGTTGCTTCAGAACACGACCTTTGCTTCCGCCGACAACACCAGGCTCCTCGTCGTCCCCGTATCTCTCCTCATCGCCATCATGTCTCCGCGCACCGCGCATCAGACCTCAGCAGATGTCGAGCTCAAACCAGTGTCCCCCACCCAAGCCTCGACAAAGCGAAGCACAGGCGGAGACGCACCTCGCAGCGTCTCCAATCAGACGGTCAAGGCAAAGGAGACCCCTTGTTCTGCACCCAATTCACCTCCGAAGCAGTCACCGAAGCAGGCACAGGCCTCGGGCAACAGTCCTGCCCAGTCTCAGATGAAGAAGTTGTCGAGAAAGTCGAGCAAGCCTATTATCAATTGGTTCCAACGCAAGTTGGCAGGCTCAGTGCGTTCCAGGAGAGCTTCGGATGCAGACGCCTTCAAGGCACCGAGGGCAGTGAAAGAGAGGCCCTCGCTCAAGGACCAACGCAGAAGATCATCTGTTCCCTCTGTCCCGCCGCTGCCTCTCATTCAGCAGAATAAGAAGGGTGGCAAAAACACTCAGGGGAAGAAGTTGGATCCCGTTGTTGTGCCGAAAAGGAATACTATCTCATTAGATGGCTCAGACGACTACAACAGCTTTACCGACCGGCACACCGTCGACTCGTTTGATGACCATCGAGGCTCGTATGCCCGCGAATCGTTATGGTCGCCGGCCAGTATCAGCGTACGTGAAGCCGACGAAGATGCCTCTGTGCGCCCATTACCCCCTAGTGCACCCCCCTCCCCGTCCCCCTCGCACTCATCTTCGTCATATCTCTCCGACCCACGGACTTTTGCGAGTATGGCAGCGAGCACGAAGCCTACTACCCTCCTCAGTGTCGACCTTGCCGGTGGCGGGATGGCGCATATCGCTCAAGCACCCCCAACGCCTACTCTCGCTGCGCATCGCCTTGGACCACATATTCGCGCGAACTCGACGACCCCAAGCACAGTCGGCTCAATCACATTTTCCACCCTCCCCGTCAATGCGCCCTCCCGTCCGTCACCGACTGGTCCGGGTAATCAATCCCGAGCTCCTCTTCAACATGGCACACTGAATGCTCCACAACATACCACACATCACCCGAGATATAACCCCCGACCGTCCTCACCTCCACCGGATGATGCGTCCGTGCTCACGCTTGCGTCTTCGGCATTCGGTATACCTGGGTCGAGGGTGGGTGCGAATGCTCTCAATGGGCGAAGGTCCGTTGCGGACGATTCGTTCTCGCATTTCAGCGGTGCCCACGGGCTAGGAGACAGTGTTAGTCATTTTACCCCGGGCGACCTGGACGGGGATGACGACAGAATGGAGGCTGACAGAGATGGCGATGTTGACGCGAGTGTTCGTGCATTGCGACCCCGTAGCTCAAGAAGAGGCAGCTGGGAAAGCGAGGCCAGTGGATGGAGTGCGCACTTGGGCACTGGCGGACCCGGCACGCCGAGTATACTGCGAGAAAGGAGCTTGTGGACTACGCCCAGTCTACGTACCGGCACTCGCAGCGTCAATCTCGCCACGGAAGAGGAATCTCTAGAGAAGTCAAGTTTCGCACACGATGACCGTGATGACAGATCGTTGGCCTTCACGACTTTCACTACCAGTGAAGCTTTCCCTGAAACCGACGAATTCGAGGACAGGGCATCAGAGAATTTCCCAGATGAGGAGGCTCCCAATGACCACGAGCCCCCTACGCCATCGCATGGTGCTTCTCAAGATACAGAGCGACCACAGTCACCGACGCTTTCGTCGGTCAATGAGAATGGTGGGCCTGGCGCGGCGACGCCGAAGAGGGACAAAGGTCAGGAAACACCCAAAGTATCAAACCTGACTTTGGAGGACAATCCCCCTCCCGTCCCCTCCATCCAGGACACCGCCACGAAGGAGAAGGAAGTAGTCGCAACTAACGATTCCTAGCCTTGATGCTCAGGCAAGTGAATAGCGTTACAGTGATGCAGCACACTTACGTGTGCCTAATAGACAGACATCGACGTCCTCACTCTCACCCTATCCTAGCAGTTTCATCACTCCATTTACGAGTTTCGAGCAGGTCGTATTAGTTACCCATGCCATCCTATGTATCTTCTCTCGCCTTTATTCACAGACTCTGATGTTCGTTCATTAAAGTATACCGCGGGTGCTTCCAAGTTATTGATGGTGAAACTATTCTTTCATTATGTGTTTCCTCTTCCACCATTTTCTAGTTAACTACTCATACATGCTCTGTGTACTTGCCTTGCAGCTTCGTTCGCATCGTCATGACATACTTACGAGTGTTTTCATACATATCACCGGACCGTATTGTCATCAGCGCATGACCGAAGCGACCTTCGTCGAGATCTGCATCAATTCCTCCTTGAAACCGAACTATCAGCACTTGGACCTTCCTGCACGGTCACCTGCTTTCGTTGACGTATGCTCTTCCGATGCACGACTCTTAAGAAGACTGAAATATCTATTCTTGAGCTGACCTCGTGAACGAAGTGCAGCGTGGACAGTGAAATATAATGATGGCCATGGGTGGGTACGTGATGTTTATAAGCGCAATGTGTTAAGAAGCTCACTGTACTATTTATATAGAACCCAGCAACTTTGCGAGGGATCTAATCTCCCTTGTTCTCGACGCTATCGCAAGCTTGCACAACTTTGAAAGAGCTTGGAGACATCTTAAAATGCGGTCCAGTTTGCTTTCTGTAGCCACTCTGTTGGGAGCTTCCGGAGCATTGGTGGAGGCCCAGTGTCCGGATTATACGACGTTCTCTCAGGTGCGTTTTGTGCTTTACAAAGATTTCAGGAGAATTGAATTATGTGTATCGCAGTCTCCACAAGGCAATGTCTCTACGGGATCCCTGAAGTTGCCGTTCATGAGACCAGCACCCGCGTGTCGGACGTTCAATAGCTCATCCGTGGAGGTAAGGTCTATACGAGAACCCCCCGTCTGCTATATACAAGCTCTTAATGAGAGGATCATTGTTAGAAAGTCATAACGGATATGAAGGCTCGTCTCAAGGACCCAGACTTGGCGCGATTGTTTGAAAACACCTTCCCAAACACTTTGGGTAAGTTGTTGATGCACATGATATGCATCAGGGCTGAACGCCTCGATAGATACTACTGTGAGGTACTTTAACGAAGTATGTCATCAACATGCTCGTTGCCCGCGCAATTCTGACTGCTCGTTTTGTTGCAATAGACCGAGAACCTTGCGTTCATCATCACCGGGGTGAGTGTCCACTTGAATCACAGTACCTATGTGCGATATTGACTCGATGATTCCAAACAGGATATCACGTACGGCTTCTGTTTTCTCATCTAGGGCATTCGCATTGACCTCTTCCAACAGCGCACAATGGCTCAGAGACACCGCCAACCAGGTATGACTACTATTCATGGCGTTCTCGTAATCGTCTAACAAACTTGCTGGCAGTTCGCCCACTATCACTCCCTCCTCGGCCAAGACAAGGAACTGGCCACGCTTGTCAAAGCTGTGATCAATAATGAAGCTCGATACGTTTCTCAGTACCCCTACTGCGGAGCGTTCCAGCCACCGCCGGAAAGCGGTCTTGAACCCTCGCATAACGACTGGGCAGATGGTGTCACTGTGAATCCGTGAGTTTGCTCGAGAGAATCAATGTCAATATGTGAGCTAATGAGAAGGCTTCGACAGGCCGGTCAACAATCAGACTGTTTTTGAGTGCAAGGTATGTGCGGATCAATCAAAGTGTATAGTTCATGCTGTTGAACAAGAGGTGCGCGTAGTATGAGCTGGACTCTCTGTGCGGTTTCTTGAAACTTTCGAGATCATATTACCAAGCGACGAACGACGCTGCAATCTTCAACGATAATTGTACGTTCATATCCTGTCTGTGCTACCGCTGACCACCGCTTATCGCCTTTCAATCATACCAGGGCATAGCGCCATTTCGCAAATCTTCCGCGTTATACAAGAACAGTCTCAGCCCACCTTCGATGACGACTTCAACTTTATTTCGTTCTATAACTGGACGGGAGGGAATGGTGCGCTTTCACCTGCAGTGCCTAACGCAGGTAACGGCGAGCCGAAGGCATATACCGGACTTGTGGGCACGCACCACCGGCCGTCGGATGATTTGAGCACCTTTGGTGAGTGTCAATTTCAGTTTTAGGGAGGAGGGAAAGTAGTAATGGTAGTTGATATGCAATCTAATGTGATATAGCTTTCTTAACACCAGCAAACGCGATGCTTAGCGTCGAGCTTGGACATCTGGCGGATATACTCGACGCGGCCAAGCAGAGCAAGAATGTCAGCTCGCTTGCAAGGCAGTGGAGTTCGAGAATTCATAATGCTATATGGAATACTACGGTATGTGGTGTCTTCTTTGACCGAAAGGATTCGTGTACACAGGAATCTAACGAAGGGCTTGTCTGGTATAGGTCGTAAACAATATTTTCGCTTATGAGACGAATGGTATGCTGTTGTCATTGAATGTAGAATATACCACTGACCTCTACTATCCTACCAGGCTTCGGAGGCCGTTATGTCATGGACGACGCCAACGTTCCAGTGAGCAACACCACCTTCCACGATCTTCATCTTTCGAAGTCTAACTTTCCCTTCACAGTCGCTCTTATCTCTCCCATACCTTGGGTTCTTGGACAAAACCAATCCAGCCTACGCAGCTACACGCAAGCTTTTGCTCTCCAGGCAGAACCCATACTATGCACAGGGCAAGACCTTCCGCGGAATCGGGTGAGTTCTGACAACACAATGCTCCTTAGCATGGACTGAGTGATGTATTTTCGTAGTGGGCCTCATGTTGATGTCTGGCACCCTTGGTAAGTAGATACTGGCCAAATATCACCGTGTGTGATTCAGCTGAATGGGTCCAACGTAAAAAGGCCAATGTCGCAGATCTCTTCCATCTTTGGAACAGACAACGACGAAGAGATCACAGCTGCGCTGTACCTCATTGCAAACGTGCGTACCATCTCCTTCCCCGCAGTCTCATTGAGGTATCAACTGATAGTATCTCTGTATCTGAATGCGATAGAACACTGCCGGACTCGGCCTGATTCATGAATCCATCGACATTTACAGTGCCTCGTCGTACACACGTCCATGGTTTGCATGGGCAAACAGCTACTTTGCAGAGATGCTGTTGGACTTGGCGGATAGGAAGCCGCATTTGATATTCCGTGATAACCGCAGCTATGTGCCAGGCAGGGATTGATCATTGAAGTTTTGTGGGACATGTCGCCGCTCTGACTGCGGTCGGGAGTCGGGTGGTTGTTTTGCTGCGGCAGATGCAGTGTGGTCAATAAATGGCTCTGTACTAGTAGCAAGTTTGATACAGGCGAGATTTTCGAGGACTCTGTGCGCTGTTTAATACATTCGAAGCCCCCGCAAGGGTTGAGTACTGGTTCTTGAAAATAAATCGGACCATCCACGTACATGAAGCCTGAGGTCTTGAAGGGCGGGTATAATGGCTTTTGATGTTGATCTAAGTATGGGCGCGTTACGTTAAGTACTGGTGGCTGCGGCGTCAGACGCCCTGTTGGACTTGTAGTACTTTATGTTGAATCACTCCTTTACCTGACTCTCATCGCTCTCTCGTTTCCGTCGACGCGTTCAGCATCTATGTCTACGGACCCTCGAGAGATTGGAACCTTGATCGCTGTCCTACTCAAAGCAGTACGTCTTCGTTGTCCCAGCCACCGTGACGTGACCCGACTAGACGAGACGCGACTTATTCACGAACACTACAGAGGAATCTACCAAACAAGCGGCATATTGGCAAACAAGATCCGTACTGTGTCGTGGAGTTCAATGGAAGAAAGTATAATACCAAGGTCATCAAACGTGGCGGACAGCACCCAGAGTGGGACGAGGAAATCCGGTTTACCTTGTACGAACTCGATGCGGACGACACAACGCCTGAAACTACCCAGGGAAGGGCACCACCACCACCCCCAAAGAAAGCGAAAGGTGTTCCCAATGTCCAGGGTGGAACATTCATGAAAATAAGCTGCTATGCACAGGACGTCAAGGAGCCTGATTTCATTGGGGAAACGCATGTTGATCTCACTGAAGTTCTCACGAAAGGCGAAACCGATGGTGCGTAATACGCGTGTTTAGGAGGCGTGCATCTTGACTAATTTGCGAAGAGTGGTTCACTTTGACAAACAAGGATCGTTACTGTGGCGAAGTTTATCTAGAGCTTACGTTCTGGTCCAATGTACGTCGTGATGCTGCGTGGTTATGACACCGTAGCTAAGCTTTACATTCAGGAACCCGCACCAGTGAAGAAAGCACCTGTCAAGGCGAAGGCCAGGAAGCAGTATGGTGGACCTGGTACCTTCACAGCTCACCCTGATGCCAGAGGATCATCAGAGAGCCTGGGCGGAAGTCCCTCGCGGTGGTCTCCTAGCGGTGTAAGTGCGATGAAGACAGGCGGTTCCTCGAATACCTGGAGGCACTCGTTTACGGACGTAGACATACGACCCGAAGCGCTGCCGCGCTCGTTACGGAGCTCCAGTTCAATCGCACAAATCGGGCTCTATAGGCCTAATTACGAGAATACTGGAACACACAGTAGCGCACACAGTAGCCATTCAACGCAACAAAGTGCTTCTTCTGTCTCCTCATTGACTGATGAACTCGGTCAAATGAACTTGCGGAGACGTCTCAGTCTGCCAGTAAGAATACGTCATTTACTGTGCGTATCAGAGTTAACCGAGGCTCTTCCCTTAGCAAATAACGCATACAGAATTGGTTCGCGGTACCACTTCTTCGGCATCGACGAACTGGTCTCAACCTAGCTCTGTAGGCTACAGTCATGCATCATACTCCTCGCATTCGGATAACGGAAGTACATACAACTATGACGGCCCAGATTCGCAGTCAGGTTCGGTGTCCCTAGCTCAACACAGGACCGGTGGGCCCAGTTTGTACCAGCCCCCCTACGAACCCGTATCAAGGGCCTCCTCTGTATACTCTACGCATCCGCAGTCACAACCAAGCCGGGGCCCCCGCCATAGCTTACCGAGCTCCTCGTCTGGTTTTGTCCCGATTTCCACCTCGGCGTCGGCTGCCTTCCCTGCACCCACGCCTGCACCCCAAATGCACATGTATCAAACTCCACCCGTATCAACGAGTCCCGGAGCCCCAATATATAGGCATACATCGGTGCCACCTTCCAACATTACTCAAGCAATACCGACGACAATGTATGCTCCACCATCTGGCCCCCCTCCCGGCGTTCAACCCTTCCGTCCACCAACCACGGCACCTAGTGCAGCCTCCTACCCTCCAGCTGTCTCCCAGACTCCAGCACCGCCTTCTCCATTCTCTTCAATCTCTCAGCAGCTCGCTGGATCGGCCCATCCGTTGCCCCAAACAATGTCGTACCAATCACTTCCCCAATCGCAGTCGTTATACTCTTATCATCCGTATCCTACATCTTCTAGCATTTCCAGTAATCAATACTCGCAGTCTTCAACGCCACCGTCAGCTGCGAGTGTGGGCTCAAATGTTTCCTATCATTCAGTGTTTCAACAAAACCCACCATCGTTCCAGCAACAACAGAACCAGTCGCGACCTCCGCCACCTCCATCTCCTGCATCCGTGCCTCCTCCTCCGGCGGTAAGGCACAACCAATCACAACCACACTCGTTACCACAAGTACCTCCACCCCCGCCATTAGGACAGATGCAAGTATATGGCCGCAGCGCACCCACTGATCGCGCACCGTCACAGATGAGTGCAGGACCGTCCCACATATCTGTTAATGTTCCTCCGCCGCCTCCACTCAATCCATCACCTTCGCAAAGTCATATGTCTCGTCCTCTTCCCGAGGTACCCCAAGGTGGAACAAGTCCTATGAAGCGGTCGGGGACGATGAGCATGGCGTTGTCGCACGCAGTCGGTGGTGGATCGTTGAGTGTACAACCTAGTGTGGCGTATCCATCGTACAACCAGATACCTCCCCCTCCTCCGTTGACGACCCCCTCAAACATGACTTCCGGGCACCATAGCCCTCCGATCTCTGTTCCCCCTCCACCGCCCCTCCCAGAGGATCGGCGACTAACGCAGCCGTCTGCCCCTCAATCCCAGCCTCAGCCTCAGACCGTTCCTGCTCTACCATCTCATCATCAACCGCCGAAACGGACGCAATCTGCACAGGCTTTGTACCATAGCGCAATGGCACGTCAGCAGGCTGCTATTGGTGCCACTCCTCTCCCTCCTCCTCCCCCTATTGGCCAACAGCAACAATCTGCGTATCACGCCCTGCAGCAACGTACTGTCCCACAGAGTTATGCTCCTCCTCCTATGAATGACCGGCCTGGTGTTGGACCTGGTATGACAACTTATCCGGGGCCACCTAGAGCTCCTTCCGTTCATCCTGGGGCGCTGGGGTCGTTGCCTATGCCTCCCAGATTAGCGCCGAGTCAGTCCGTGCACCAACAATACAATGCTGTAAATGCCAGTGGGTGGCAGTAAGTACCCAGAACGTGATGGCCAATGACTTGAAGCCTAGTGGATATAATTTATGCAGTGCACTCCTACTTTGAAGTAGAAAGACACTCTCATCGTTGTATATTGCAATCGCTGTCGTCGCCAGCTTTCTTTTACTATCTCGCAATCACTCCAGCAATCATGGACACGTAACGTAACTCGACTCATCCTCATCTATCATTATGTATCAACGTTCACGAATGGCATACCGTTACAATGCATTACTTTGAACCTCCAGTCTAGCCACAACCTAGCACCTGGATAGCATGTACTGTATTATGACGGCGAGGCCTGAGCGGTCCCAGATGGTCCCTTCCCTTGCTGTTGCTGCTCCTCATGTTCTTGTCTCCAGAGGGCGATGGCTGTTTCGGTCGGTACGATGCCTCGTCTACTGAGGTCGAGCCTGGCTTCTTTGCGAATCGCACCTTCAGTCAGGCGTTGTTCCTTCTCGAGAGCTTGCAGCGCATTTTCAGCATAGAGCACCATGCCAAATATGCCACCTATATGACAATGCATTATGAATCAGCCACCCGGCGATGTTAGTGAAGTTACACGGTATAGCGCATATAGTAGAGATAACGAACAGGCCATAGTTAAGAAACCTTTGAAAGCCAGTGTTTGTCGTCTAGAAAGCTTCTGGTTAGTATCGAGTCATGGATCGCAGAGTAGGATTGACTGCACCTGAAGAGAGGCCAGGTGTGGTGTCCTATAATAGCCAAACCAGCTCCGCCGCCAAGAAACATGAGCCCCCCATGGATGCCAGCTAGTGCTTGCACATTGTACGCTCGCTCGGCGTCAGCTTTACGTCGAGCTCGATCCATCGTTGCGATATTGCTTCAGCTCAGAGTTCTGGAGAGGTGCAGTAAGTACTTCCTGTCAGAGACCGGCTCAACATCCGGATGCACGCGAGATCGGCAATGCGGCCGGAGTCGACCGAGCTGCAAATATTGCTCGAAGCGGCAATTGTTGTGGTTTCAGTTAGGCCGCCGTCGTTCGCTTCCAGAACACATCAGATCCTGTCCTTATTGAAGTCTTCTACTACGATAGTCTATGCCCAAACTGTGCACATGTCTCAGAACTCCTCCGCATACCAAGCATACACGCTCGACACGAAGATCGGTCTTCCACCTCCTAGATTTTCACTGGCAATCGGTGAGCCCTCGGAGTCAGATCCAAAACCCAGGGGTGTAGAGAGACTTCCTGTGTCTGCCCACGATAATTCAGAAGAGGCTATCAATGCCTTGATTGTCGAGAAGGTCACTGACCTCGCCAAAGATACCAAAAGAGTCTATGGCGTTCCCAAGAGACTGTAGGTATTTGCGCGTTGTAGAGTGGTCATGAATTAACGTTGATGAATTTGCGATGACCCGCAGCCAGGATGGTATAGCACTGGACTGGTATGGAATGCATGGCTCGTCTACAACCTCACATGGCTGATGATGCCTCCAGGGTCTATGACAAAGAAGTTCAGCAAGAAGATATTCACACCATCTTGCGGAAAATGTACGCTTCTACTACGAGCCCTTGCTATTCCGACACACAAATGCTGACAAATGCAGCTCAGAGGACTAAAACTAGAACCGAGCACCAGGGGATACTTCGCACGGCCGGCAAGGCTTGGTCCTGAACCCGTATTCGCCAGTAGCTCGTCTGGTTTTACGCTAGACAAGGACCGTGACCAAGTCCGCTCGGTATCTACGCCCGTCCGCAAGCCGCCATTGACTGCGGATGTTATTCGGTCTACAACACGAGATATTATCAACAGCACTCATCACTCTATTCCCAGCAAACGGGGTATGGATACACTATTTGGTGACGAATCCCGGTTCATGCTTCCCAACCTCTCTGACATAACGAGTCCCAAGACTCTTCACGATTCTTTACTTGCTGCAAAAATTCCTGACGACGCGTAAGCAGTATACTTTGCTTTGCATGGCCCTACAACCTAAGATGACACTTGCTAGAATCTCCGACATCCGCATACATCAGTCACCCATCGGAAGATTCGCTGTTATTTCGGTAGCGGAAGGATTTGCTGCTTCTGATATTCGTCGGCAATACATGGAAGGAGGGATTAAGCACCGACCAGCGGGACCTGCTCAGGCTGTACCTTCTTTTGACGATGTCATTGATCTCACATTAGAAGTCTCATCACCAGAAAGGTCGCAAGACAGCAGGTCGTCGCAAATCGTCGAGACCCGCCCCAGTATTGTGATTCAAGTTGGTGTCGAGAAGGATGGCGCTCCTGCGGATGCGCAAGAGGAGCAGCCTCTGAGAGGCAATGTCTCGGGGCGTGTCAGCCTCGATGAAGAAAACATACTAAGTCAAGCCAGCCCAATCATCATCTCGTCGGACTCGGAAGACGATCATATGCAGATACCTGAAGAGGCGGAAGGGACCTTATCACCGGCACTCAGCTATCTCACCTTGGACGAGCGGCTCTCGGACGCGCCTCTGGTCAACGATAACTCTACACCATTTTCAGACATCACCGATACGACGCGCCGTTGGGGCTGGGACTGTGATGACTCTGAGTCGAGTAAGACCAGTGCAGAGGATTCCAGCGTAGACGAGATGCAGACAGAGAACCCACCAGCGACTATAGGAGAGGAGCCAAGTGGAATGGATCTCATCAAGCAGCGGCTTCTTAATGGGAGCAACGTTGATGAAATACTTGACGAGCTACCACCGGAACAACGTCACCGTATTCAGGAATACCTAGAAATACCAGCGACCTCTCATCATTGTGGTCACAGTAACTGCAGTGGCGGTGAGAGTAAATGGGCTTCCGCAAGTGGCTCCGACTCAGAGTGGGACACAGGCGAGTTCGAAATTACCAACCGCCCCAAGATGAAGACGAAACGTGGCAGAATTGCTGTCGCCCGGGATAGTAGGCGAAGAGCTTCGCGAAGGAGTCCTGAAACCCCACGGAACGCACCTTGCCCTATTGAAGACGGTGGTCTGTCAGTCGTATTGCCAAAAGCTGACCACGCCAGAGGACGCCGCATATTAGTGCCGAGGAACCGCAGGTTACCCATAGCCGCAGTCTATATGCGAGGGGACGTTCAGTTCATAAACCAGAGTAAGGATGGTGTGAGGTGAGTAAGTCTTATTGCCCTAGGCATATCATTCGCTTATTCACATCTGACAGACATCGAATGTCAGCAGCTGGCCTGCCTGCATACGATGCTAATCAAGGGATACGGAGAGCTACGGACGCTACGCTTCTCGACGACGACGTTGGTGTCATTTCTTATCAGCTAGGACCAACTCAAATTTCATGCATTCTCTTCGATGAGGTATGCAGATGTACTTATAACTGATTATCTATTCCATTGATCGCTGTCTGTCCCAGGAGCACCCTAGACGTGTTGACCTTGCACATCGGGGACATTCAACTGTGGTGGAACACAAGGTCAAAGGCACTGCGTCCAAGAACCCTGGTATATCCACACTTGCCCCGCTATCCCAAAGCTCACGTCAATTCCTCTCTGGTGGTGGTGACGGCACCATTCGTCTGTGGACACTACGTGCGGGCCGTGGTGGCGAGATGACAGGAACATCGACGCATCTTTGGGAAGACTACTTCCCACCAATTCGCTGCGCCGCCTATACTCATGCATCTGGGAAGGTGCTTTTTGCCAGTTCGAAAAGCATCTATACCAGGGACCTGTCCGGAACGAAGTCTTCTGAAGAGTTGGTGGCGCTGTCAGCGGCACCTCGACAAATTCATATCCACTCAGACAACCCGTCCGTTGTCATCCTCGAGGTGAGAGATCGTCTTCGATACATGCGGCCGATGTGGTCTGGGAGTTTGTTGGACGCTACCAACCTTATTGCCACCGCAAAGCGTAATTGACTCCCGTTTGCATTTTCATTTCAGGTGGATCATCTGGATCGTCAAATGAATTTGTACGACCTCCGGACAAGCAATTTCAATGCACGACCGTCAATGGAATTTGGTCACAGGGAAGCCAAGCGTGGTAGCGTTTATCGGTACACCAAGGGTTCGATCGATGGTCAACGCAGGCTGTTTGTGCGTGGCTTTGACGGAGATGGGACGGTGCACCTATGGGATTATCGGAACGCTAAGGTGTGTCAACTCGCGCGTATTTCATTTCAGGCTTTTCGTCTCATACCACCTGATCTCTTCACAGGAGGCGATCAAGCGCTTTGAGCGACAGAGAGAGCCCATCACGCACACAGTACTCTCGGATGACAGTATCATCGCATACGGCGGTTATCAGGCCACGTTTTGGAAGTATCCATAACCCAAGTCTGATTATATAGTTCCATACGAACATCGAGCCACAGGGTTGCGATAGAAGCACGGGGGACGAGCGATCTGAATAAGACGCCCTTAATCCTTCTTCGACCATCCTCCAAGCTCGATGGCGAAGGCCACGGCCAACTTCGAGAACTCAAGCAAATGGTCGAAGCTGAACTCTGGAGAAATGTCATAACGACTGTTGCCAGACAATCAGGATCGTTCAGAGATATAGGTAAGAATCGCAACTCACTCGTTGGTCGAATGGACGTTCTTGTTCGAGTCCTCAAACTTGCTCTCTGCAATTACAAATAAGCCCGAACCCCCTCGAAGGTAGATCACGGTGCTACGTACCGATCGTGAAAGCGCTGGGATAACCAGCCTTGGTCCACGATGCACTATGTGCGAGAATTTGAGCTGAATAGTCCCACGTTCATGTAACGGAGCTTGCTTACTGATCGCTGCACGCGTATCCACACTTTGTCTCGGTCCAGGGAATATCGAGATATTGCTCGACCAGTTTCTTGTTGAAGTCAGTCAATCTAGAAATCACGCCGTGTCAGCCTCATGGTCGTAGCTCTTAGGGAAAGTCTATCCGTACGATGCGTCAACGAAGTCAGTGATGATCCCGACTTCTTCCCGAGTACCGGCCTTAACCCAGGCAGTCATATCAAACTGAAGACGGCAATGAGACACTGCATGAGATTTCAGATAAGGAATTACGCTTACTTGACTCTCAGCGTAAACGTGTGCATCGCGTGCTTCGTATGCCTTGGCGACTGCCTGAGATCCGAGCAGACCACCTTCCTGAAGTGCACATGTCAGATGACTATTAGCTCGCGGGGATTAATAAAACTTACCTCCGCCGCGTACCAGTGGAACTCAACTGGACGCTCAGGGCGGAAGTTGGACGCAATCAGAGCACGATAGGCCTCGAGAATAGTCACTGATCCACTACCATCATCGTCGGCACCTAAAAAGGCAGAGAAGTCAATGAAAGAATTACTGCGGTGAGTGAAATAACGTTTACCAGGGGCAGGCAGGAAGGGCCATAGGTTCGTGCTAGGATACGGTCAGATTCTGCGGAAACAAGTTCATGTGTAGATTCTTGCCTGTCCTGGTGTGCCGAGATGATAACGGCACGGTCATCGGAAGAAGTGCCATTGATTCGAGTAATCTGACACGCAATATCCGTCATTCAGTATCCAGATCTTCAACAAATTTCGCTCGAACGCATCTTACAATAGAGTTCTGGCCCCAGGAATGAGAAAATTCCGTGGTAGAAATCTGGTCCTGCAGTGACTTCGGAGCATAGTCTTTGGTAATCTAGTAATGGGTGCGCAGTGAATATGCTGGTTGGGAAAATAACAATGTGCGCACGCGTACCTCGTGAATCTTGTTGAGAAGCCAGAGCTGACTTTGACGACCAGTCTACATAGGAGAAAATATGTCAAATCGCTCGTTATGTACTTGGACAAGTCTTACGTCACTGCGATAGTCTATACGGAAGTGAGTAACCAGGGAGATGAAGGAGACGAGTGAATACATACAGCGGGTTCTGAAGCTCGTGAATTCTTTCAAATGAGCTCTGGGGCCATCCTGCGATAGCTTCTTGATCACAGGTTTGACGAGCTCAGTGGCGTTTGGGGAAGAAGGGTACGCTGTTCGAGGCCCTGTTGGTTAGGGTAAAGACATGCTCGACTATATACTGTTCCTTACATGGCGTAGAGGCACGCAAATGCGCATTGATACCAAGGTCAGGAGTGTCGGTACTAACGATAGACTGAGACAAAGGCCAGCAGGAATAGGATACAGTAAGAGCTTACACATCGAAGAACTTGACTCCCTCTGCCTTCAAGTTGATCTACACAAATGGTCATTGACTGGCTGTAGCAGTCTCGAGCAACTGTTGATTCACCTTCTCGAGCTCTGTCACGACACGACGAGTGTTGTCGTCTAACTCGATGACACGACGCTCCGTAAGGTCCAGGTCAAATCCAGGGTAGCTGGTGAGCTGCTCTTGTGCCAATGGGTACTGTGCATTGTCTGGCAGTGCAGCGGCAGAGACCGCGAGGCTGGCAAGAGCAAGCAGGGCTGTGAAGGACTTCATGTTTCTCGTCGTCGTGGAGGTCGGTGAGTAAGAGACAGCTGGCGACGGTCAGGGGGTGGTGACGCGAGTCGGTGCCGCAGCCACAGCTCGCGAGCCTGCCTGAAACAGGCGTGATCGAGTGGCGAGGAGCGCTCAACCACGTGAAATTGCCTCTTCGGGAAGTCCTACAGGGTCGGAGAAGTTGGCAGGCTCTTCGATGTTGACGACGTGCTGTCTCTTCGACCTCTTCTGGCCAGTTTAAACACACCTGTGCAACATGTCTAAAGCCGCGGCGAAAGTGCAGGCGCAGATTGTGGTATGTGACTTCTTTGAATTGACCAGAAATAGCTGTTAGGATAACTATGCCACCTGTACAGCGCATTCTGATTCCAGCGGGCAAAGCAGCACCAACACCCCCCGTAGGTCCTGCGTTGGGTGCTCGCGGTGTCAAGTCTATGGATTTCTGTAAAGAGTTCAACGCACGAACGGCTCATATCGAACCCGGCACACCAACACCGACCCTCATCACTGTCCAGCCTGACCGCACGTTCACTTTCATTACGAAGACGCCACCAACCACGTACTTTTTGAAGAAAGCAGCCGGCATAGAGAAAGGAACAGGAAAACCCGGACACGAGATCGTCGGTACCGTCAGCCTGAAGCACATCTACGAGATTGCAAAAGTCAAGCAAACCGACGAGCATTTGAAGCATCTTCGACTTGAGGCCATTGCAAGCACAGTAGTGGCCACCGCTAAAACGTTGGGTGTTCAGGTGGTCCCATAATCGGGCCGTGCCTTGGTTAATTAAGAGCGTGCGTTCAGTCTTTCCGCTTGCTGAGCAGAGCAGTGCGATTGATTATCTGCATGAACAGCATCGATTCCAACAGACGCAGTGTCTGTTAGTACGACGATTATTGGCCACAATGCAGGCTGCGTGCCTGATAATCTGAATGTATCTGTAGCTCCATGCTCCGCCAAGCTCCGTTGGCGCGCTGCATTAATGAAGACGAGTGCTCTCGAGGAGAAATAGACTGGATTTGACCCCTCGCGAGGCAGACTCATGGTGATGACCCCCTAGGTTGGCGATAATCTCAGGCGCCCTGCGCGTTGTGGCGACCCTGCCCTGCACGTTACCTTTCGCTTGGAAGACTGAACAAGAGACTGGCGAGCAGGCAAGGTTCAAGGTTCTGGGGTGCAGATTAGGTTGGGAAATGCGTAAGCAGTCGTGCAGGGCCCAAATTGGCATGTGTTGTGTGTGCGGAGATTCCGCTCACTCGTTCCCGTGCGCGTCCAAACTTTCCAATGTCGAACGTCGCACTTTCCCCATCTACGACAAACTCGACTACTCATTTATGTCAACTGGGAGCCCAGCGGTGGTTGAGCTGACATATGTTGCTCTAAGTCTGCAATCAGAGAATGCCAGAGTACGGCGAAGCCAGAACCTACCTTATCTTCAAAACCCTTTGTACCGCGTTAGGCATGCAAAACACGCCTTTACCACGCAGCCTCCACCTGAACCGCCTCCCCGGATGAATTCAGACCTAACGACCCAGTGTACGGCCTCGTAACTGCCTTATCAAGATTGCAGGTGGTGGCCTCGTTGCGGTATGGTGTGAGTACTTTCCATCTCAAACAATGCGCGGTCGTCCACTTTGCAGACGCTCATCATCAGTCTCATTCTTTTCTTCTGACTCTCCTCAAATGTCGTAGAAATTCCTTTGTCCCGTGGCGAGGCCGTAGCTCAATCATGATCAACGGTTTACGTCTCAGTCGACGGCTTCAGTGCACCCTCATTATTCTCTCTACTACCAGTCCAACAGCGTCTGCTAATTTCCTCGTGTTGTTCAACGCAATCGTGGCTGCCTCGACCGAATCGCCCATTCGGTCCTCTGCCCCACTGGCGACATCATGTATGCCAGCCTTCTGCCGCGTACACGTTGAAATCCTTGTATTCATCTTTTATCAGTCACCAGTTCCACGTTCCCGATCGAATAGTCCTCCATCATCTGAAGTAAACAGATTTTTCTGTGCAGCTGCGATATAAATGCGTTGCAGCATGGCCGACTCATAGTATTTCAGACTGCTCAGCACTTCAGCACTCTTCTCAATCCATCATCATCGCCTCTGACGCTCTCTGCACTTACCATG
The DNA here is from genome assembly GCA_037039805.1 of Irpex sp. M6601. Classification (NCBI taxonomy): domain Eukaryota; kingdom Fungi; phylum Basidiomycota; class Agaricomycetes; order Polyporales; family Irpicaceae; genus Irpex; species Irpex sp. M6601. Next base: position 11,372 of record JAXQGN010000280.1, on the reverse strand, counting down.
TCTGCGTCCGCAAACGAGATCCTGTCATGGACGTCCCAGGACCCACGCGAGAGCCAACTCTTCAGCAGCTTCGGCGTCTTGTACCGCTTTACTGTAAGTGATTGTGGCCCGTCATTCAATGATGGCTGACTTGATGTTACTCTGTATGGTGTAGACTGAGACGAATGCACACGGCCAGAGTGTGACGACGTTGTGGAAAGCGATTCGTGCAAACAAAGAGGACCGAGTCGCAAAACTAGAGTGGGCGACCAACGGCGGATTGGGTCGTGCAGTCATTGGCAAGGTAAATTGCTTTCGGTGGTATCGATCAGATCCTGGCAGATATCGTTAACGGTTGCATTTTATTTTCAAAGAGCACGCTGCCCATGGCCGACCTCGTCCGCCCAGACTCTCGCGTCCCCGTGAGTAAAAATCGGGCACGCAGTTGATGCCAGGTGGCTCATTTACAAATTTGCATTTCCGAACCGTTAGGACAGCCGAGTGTTCAACGGACCGGATGGCTACACATACCGCTGGAGACCCAGCAATAACCAGCACAACGACATCGTGGTAAGTCTTTAGCGCCCATCATGAATGTCAATTGCAGGGCTGAAGCTAACCTCATGTTGTTCGTCCGACTGTTCTGTTCTGTTGCGCACAATACAGCTGCAAGATCACAACAACAATGTGATCGCGTTCTATCGCCCTACCCGCGTTGTGAGATATAATATCGGGGATGTGTACGGCGAACTACACTTTTGCCGCAACGCCGGCGCAGGAGTCGTGGTGCGTCTTCTCATGAACGCTCACGGTTATGAAAGGTCGCAGCTGACATTCCTTACTTCGTTCTCTTTCTCGGTACTAGATGCACCCTCCCCTCATGGACACGGTTACGGTTACCGCCATGCTGTACCGATTTGTCATAACGTTTGGCCTATGAGAAAGGACCATACTCAAGTCCGGCCGTGGTCTCTGCGAAAGCACGTCTGGTGAAAGAAAATGTAAATCATCTCACTGCTGTCCCTCGTTTGCACGCGCATCTCTGTATTCTAGTCTGCAAGTCGTTATCGCATATTTATCATTGTTTACTCTGTACATTGCTGCCTTTCCCGCTCTGTCACTGCGCCTCATGTATGTACCTAGAACTATAACATGCAACATCTTCAGACGCGATCGGTTGTGCATCGACCATGAGAACCGACGTCATACCTCAATCGCCGCGTTCAAGCTTGCAGATAGGCTTCACAGCTTGGCCTGAACTTTCTCTTCTTCCTCAGGCTTCACCACGTCCAAGATAGAATCGACTGTACGTATGACCCACTCGGTGCCTTCGTCGCTGGCAAGCCAGTAGTCCTCGGAACTCAGGCCCTTCACATCGCGGGCTTTGAGAAGTCCAAAAACGTGACTGATGAGTTGTGGCCCGACGTGGCCCTCGGCACGGAGACAAGCCGTGCCTACGACTGAACCTAAAGCACGGCTGAGGTTCCCTTGCTCGCTGTCTCCACCAGGAAGAGGTGCGAGGACGGCGCCGTACGCTTGTATGATGAATTCTGGATGATACGAGAGTCAGCAGACGGGATATCCAAGCACCGGAAGGTGTGCAAACTCGCAGAAGGTTTGCAGGCGGGACCATGACGTACCGATGAAGTCTGGGTGGTACCCGCCGAGCTTGTTGTACAATTTCACATCATGAGGCGTGTAAATTGTCTGCCACAGGTTCTTTCCTCTGTCCAGAATTTCGTTGATGTTCTCCGGAGTAGCAGTTCTGCAATGTGGAAAGACGGAAGCGAACTGTAAGTTATCTCGGGTTTATTGTAACACCCCGACCCGACGACCGTGCGTAGGCCATGTGGGTCGAGCGGAGGACGAAGAAGTCGAACTGTCCACCTGTACACACCTCTTGGACTCTGTACGCAAGCTCGCTTTCACGTCATCCTCCATAACTTCGGACAACCCTGCTGACGACAAGATGACCTGTGCCAAGGGAGGACGGATCGGTCAACACACTCGCTCAAGTTCCAAGCTTCAGTTATTACAGTGAGGTTCGGTACGTACCCTCGGAACGCCTACGAAGATGGTACTCTTCAAAGCCGACTCTCGTATGACAGCGGCCTTGTGTGTCGCGTCCGCCAGACTCTTCCTTGTCGAACCATCTTCTGGATTGGTACGTGTAGCGAATTTATAGAGATAAGCTACCGATGAGGGCACGTTGGCTGTCAACAGCGTGCATGTCTAAATATCACTCCGTCTTGAGTTCGGAGGCTTCGTGCGTCGGCTCATCGAGCAAGATTGTACTCACCGTCAGTGTCAACCATCCCTTCTCGGCCCTCCTCTCTTGTGCATCTTTGAACGTAGAAGTGAGTACAGCGCTCAGCTTTGATACAGGCGGTGCGGGAGGCAGGCCAGGGTTTCTGAGAGTCAAGAGCTGCTTGACCACGGGTGGGAGATGTTTCACGACCATGGTGAACGCGCCCGACGGCCTGTATGTTTCTTGCCACCTCTGACTTGAAGATACTTGGTGATTCACCGTTGCGCGGAACAGGCTGCGGTCAATGCGTCTGAGCAGTGAGTAGCAGAGACGCAGGATGAGACTGACGAAGCTTGCACGGTCGTAACGGTGCTTCTCGGAAATGTATCTCAGCGATTCACAGGCTAGCACAAATCTGGCACATATTGCGTGAGATAGCCGAGCTCGCGATTCAAAACTCGTCGGACGATGAACTCCTCGGAGATCTTCTCGTTGTGCACTTAGGTTCCCGTGCCCAAAGATTCGGGAGTATCGTACGTAGTAAACATCCACAAGGACCAACCACGACGAGCTTATCTGTCCCCTTATTACCTTTCATTTCAGACAACCGAGACCGCTCAGGTCAGGAACCATGAAGGGAGAGATCTATCCACGATGCTCACAAACGTCGACATCCAGGTACCCGGCTACTTGTGCATATGGTCGCCTGCTCAACAACGCGTGACCCTACTTAATATCGTGTCGTTCAAGGGAGATATGGAAAGTAGCGACGGCAAGCGTCATGAGATTTAAGAACAATACGATGCAGGAATTTACAAATCAATTGCAGTAATATGCGAAGATACTCAATGGACGAGCACTAGGCCCGCCAAACTGTGAAGCATTTGCGGGTATATGACATGAGTGACATGCTCCATGACTAGGACTAAGAGATGAGAAAAGATATACGAGAGAGGCGCTGCATGCAAGACCAGGCTGCAGCGGGCAGGATCGAAGAGATGAGCTGCACGGGATTACCAGTCGCCGAAAGCGAAGTAGTTGCCGAGGTCGTTGAGCTTGCCGCTGCCGTCGAAGGCAGAGTTAAGCTGGTTGACACCGGCCTCACCCTTAACGAAGGCTACGACCGCAATTTATCAGTGGATGTGCCAGTTATTGATCGCGACAAAGACATACAGAAGGGGAAGATGGATTCAACCTTGTCGCTTGTCTTAACGTACTTCATGACGGTGGTCCAATATTGCCAGACACCGTTTGAGTCGTCTTGGCCTCCACTGCCGAAGTTCTGATATACACTCATCAGTCAGGTCTAATTGACATAGTCGCAAATCAACACACCTGATCACCGTTCTCGAGGATAACAACGGGCTTTCCGGAGATAGAGTTCAGCTGTTCAACGACGGAGATGGTAGTCTGGGGATCAGTGGAGTAGACGTGGATTCCTGCTGCATGAATCTGGGGGTAACAATGAATACCTGCACATGCTTTAGCGGAGAGACGAACGCACCGTGCAAGAGCCGCAAAGCTCGAAGAACTTCTTTTGCCAGTCAAGGCCAGCGGGAGAGTTGGTGGTAGCAGGCGACACAAGCCTGTAGCCCTGGTTCTTCTTGGGCTCCATATACTGCCACCAAAGCTGGACTGCGTGATCAGGGGTCATGTTGCTCTGTCCACTCTGATCGGGCCTGATAATACATGAGTAAGTAGGTTTGGCCGAAAATTATAGCACAACATACTCGTTGAAGCTCAAGGCATAAGCACCGTTACCGTTACCGGTAATGAGTTGGTTCCACGGGCCGATCTGCTTGTCACCCCACAGCATGGGTGCGAACGCCAGTCCAGCGGGATAGTCGCCCTTCCACGGGCTCCAGTTGTGAACACTACACAGAATCAAGGCTATTGAATGAGCTGAACCTAACAGCTATGACTTGATTACTTACCAGCCGGCATTGCTGTTTGCGAGCTGGTTGAGAACGCTAGTAGGCCAACCGTCCAATGCAATACCGAGTTTCTTGCCGTTGCATCCACTGCCACCGCCAGAAACAGGTGCGGAACCGCCACTTGAACCAGTTTGAGCGGGTGGCTTGGCGGTGGTTGTAGCCTGAGTCGTGTGTGGGGTGGTCTTGGCGGGCGCAGGGGAGCTGGTTGCTGCCGCATGGGACGAAGTCTCAATAACGATGAGCGAGGTTTGAGAGGGAGAGGCAGAAGAAGGCTTGGGCTTGCAACGCTTGTTAGAAGCGCGCTTGACGCTGTTGTTGGTGCTGCGACGAGCTACAGCCTCGTGAGCGAGCTGGCGGTTAAGATGATGCTCGCGCGCAAAACCAGTGGAGAGCGCATTGACGGGAGTGTTGAAGTTTGACGCGAAAAGCGCGAGAGAGATGACAGCAAAAAGGTTGAGAAGTTTGATGGCGGCCATGGCGGCGCGAGCTAGCAAGTAAAGCTGGAGGGAGGGGGGTCGGGGGTTGGCGAGAACGAGAGTCGGGACAAAAAGAGTGTGAGGACGCAGCCAGAGGGCGACAGCGACGACAAAGACGAGGACGACGATGAGGGCGGAGAGAAAAGGGCGGGTCGCTATGACCGTTTAACATAGGCGGTATATATGCGCTTAGATAATCCGCCAAGAAGGCAACGCCATCACAAAACGTATTTCTATAAATATTTATTTCTGCCCCGCTTGTCATCAGATGGCAAGTCAGAACACGGACGCATGTCAACGCACCGCCAGGCTTGGTGGCAGAACGTTGACTGCGAGCGAGGGGGGCTTGCTCGACGGTGGGGGCAGCGGCGACAACGCCTTCGACGACGAGCGCGAGCATCTCTCGCATAATCAATGCTGATCTTGAACGTGTAAATCATCTCTCATTTACAATAAAGTGTGCGCTCGGCGGCCTTGATGCGCGCTGTGCAGCCTGTGCGACGGCCTGGGCGTGTTACATAGACGGCTGTAACAGATGGTGATTGTTCAGATAATTGTTGAGAACAGCCTCGAGAGTTGAAGCCGTGAGGCAGCCATGGCGACGACGTAATAATATTGTAGAGCGGAGTTTCTCCAGCTATCAAAAATCAGGCGTCCAGCCAGTTCTCCTCTTTTTCCTCAACCCTCAAGTTTGACACGAAGAAACCGGTTCACTCGAGTTCATTTCAACGCTCACTCCTCCACCAGTTCCCTGTTCCCCAATGTCTGAAGCCCCCGCCGCCCCTGTCACCGAGAACGGCGTGCCTCCGGCTGCGCAAGAGAAGGTTGACGAGACACCAGGCTTCAAAGTACGCGCGCAGTCGTGTTGACGTGGCACAGGCGCACTCATTTTCCTCCTCTCTTTCTCAGGTTTTTGCTGGAAATCTTGCGTATTCTACCACGGATGAAGGGCTGAAGGCGTTCTTCGCGCCTGTTCAGGACGACATGTAAGTCTCATTCATTGCTGTTTGTATGCGCTACCACCACGCGACCCAACACGTGTTGACCATCCCTCTCTCCAAAAGTCTCTCAGCTCAGGTGATCCTTCGCGGGACACGCTCAGCGGGCTATGGCTTTGTCGCCCTGTCCAGCGCAGAAGCTGCGCAGAAGGCTGTCGAGCAGCTGCACCAGAAGGAGCTCGACGGTCGCACTGTGATCGTCGAGATCGCAAAGCCGGCTGATCAGAAGGAGGCTAAGAAGGAGAAGAAACCCAAGAGAAAGCAGAACAGGCGCGGCAGCAAGAGTGTCCCCGGCGAGGTTACTGAAGCCGAGGCTAACGGCGCCGTCGTTCCCGTCGAGGGCGGTGCCACATCCGCTGCCGATGAGGGCGATAAGCCCAAGAAAGCCAAGAAGAGCAAGGTGTGTTGTAAGAATTGTTTCATGTTCAAGACAGTCGCTCATGATGCTACGTTAGCGCAAGCCCAAGAAGAAGGCTGCTACCACCGACGGTGAGGCATCGGCTAACGAGGGTGCCTTGGTGCCTGCGGGCGAGGCTGCCGCCGAAGGTGAGGCCAAGAAGCCTCGCCAACGCAAGCCTCGAACACCTCGTCCTCCCCGCCCCGCCGGCGAGGAGCCGACCGGCGAACCCTCTACGACAATGGTGTTCGTTGCCAACATCGGGTTCGATGTCAATGAGGAGGAACTCAGCAAGATCTTTACCGACGCCGGTATCAAAGTTGTCAATGCTCGCATTGTTCGTCGTCGCTGGGGCAAACCCAGGAGGAGCAAGGGCTACGGATTCGTCGACGTCGGCAGTGAGGAGGAACAGAAGAAGGCGATCGATACCCTTCAAGGCAAGGAGATTGGCGGCAGGCCCATCGCCGTCAAGGTAGCTGTCAACTCCCAGAAGACCGACGCCGAGGAGGCTGAGGGGGCTGCTGAAGGCCAAGAAGTCGCTGCTCCCGCTCCTGCCCCCGCTCCTGCTGCCATCGCTGATGCCCCTGCTGCTGCCTAAATGCGCTTGCGGCTGAAGAATTGTATGTGCGCATGTGTAACCGCTCGGGTCCCCACCTTATATTTCACTCTGTTCTGTTCTCTCGCTGCCTTGTTGGTACTGGAAAAACTACCCATGAGCTTTCGACTCGCGAACTGGTGTCATATTCTTTCGGCTTCGTTCTTGCAAGTACTTCATATGTTCTACTGTAACGACGTTTGCCATGTATCGCATTTTATTGCTTCGGTCTGGCGCCGTCGCTAATTCTCTCTTCTCCTTCGCTGACTGACCACATCGTTCATCGCATGTGGCCGTCTACATACTTTTCGACGTAAATTCACGGATATGAATCGGAACGATACCTTTAACGACATATTAATGGGAATGTTGTTGGATGAATTGATTGCTTGTGGCTGTGAGGCAGGATGGTACAAACCTCGAGGTCTGAAGGTGTATCACTAGTACATGGGTAAGCGCCTTCGCTATGCAGGAGAATTATGTCTGACGACGAAGACGACTATCTCTCCGACAAGTTCCTCGCACAACTAGCAAGCTCGTCAACATCTTCCGGTGTAAAGACATATTCCGAACGTAGAAAAGAAGAGCAACGAAGGGCCGCTCTTAGGAATGAGCAGAACAGGAAGCGTAGTCGGCGTGAGCTCGAGCAAGAGTCGCGTGCCGAAGGACTGAGCACCAGTCTCTTCAAGCAGGCGAAGGAGGAAGCAGGCGAAGACGGAGCACCGAAGAACAAAGCTTTGGCGATGATGATGAAGATGGGTTTCAAGCCCGGTCAGGCTTTAGGTCAGAGTAGTGCAGCTGAACTGGCTTCAAGTTCCAACAAAGATGCGATTGTCGTTGCCTCTACTCGCAACGAGATGTCCCCAGAATCAGATGGCCAAGAAACCATCTCTCGAGGTAGATCGAGAACACCCCCGCATACTCAACACAGGACGGTTCCTCTTCCGTTGAACGAGTGGGCTGGTAAGTGGTTTATCGAACTATGGGGCCTTGCATCGGCTAAGAAGTCTCCCGCAGGTAAGAAAGGTATCGGTCTAGGTAGCAAGCGTGCTGCTTCTCCCAGTGCGGCGGAACGACTTGCCAAGATGGCGAAGATGGTTGAAGATCGCGACCACACCGACTTCCGCGACCGCGCTCGTCAACAGTACGAGGAACGTCGCGCCGAAGGTCGTTTAGGACCTGCACAAATGACCTGCGTTACTCTCGACGAGAAAGCCGGTCGTGAGGTACGGACCTTGCCGTTCTCACCTTCTTCGTGTTAATGGTTGTTGATGCTACCGTTGACTCATTTCGTTAGTTCAACGTTCTGTGGTTGAATCCTAACAACCCGGAGACCTTCCCCGATGGACTTATCGACGCTTTGGAAGACCCGGATGTTGTGTATGCTTTACAGCGCCAGCAGCATGACAACAGTATTGAGGGCCGATTCAAAGCGCGCATGAAGGCGGATGCGTTGCAGCCCCTTCAGAGTTCCCTAGAGGATGAAGGCGATGAGGCTAAGAAGCCAGCCCTCAATACTATACCGTACTCCGAAGAAGACCTCAAAGAAGCTGGGCAGTTCTTGCGCCTAGGCGTACGTTTCCTCGTGTCTTTTGCCCATTGGTCTTTCGTGTCTAATTCGTTGGAAATGCAGGCGGCAGATCGCCTCCAGCTGGTCCTAGACTACCTACGTCGTCGCTACGCTTATTGCTTCTGGTGCGGGACCGATTACGAAGATCAGGAAGACATGGAGAACAACTGCCCTGGCCCTGACGAGGAGGCGCACGACTGATTGAGGTTTGCTGGTGTTTCTATACACTGTATATGATTGGACTGAATACTACAATCTGTTTATGCTACTTGGGAAGGTGATCAGACATCTTTATAAATCAGTGCGCCAGAAATGACAGTGAGATGCGCCGCCGACCAAAATATCGGCGACAAGATGAAAGCGATGGTCCGTTGTGCCAGCGAACAAAGGGAGTTGTGAAGACGACGGATGGACGAAAAAACCATTACTGCCGTTGCGAAAAGGGGTAGGTTGGTGGCTACTGAGGAGTCCGTATCGTCCGAGTGTAAACGAGTAAAGAGTGTGAAAGGGTATTGAGCTTGCAAAGAAACCCTTGAAAGCGATAGCAAGACTCAGAGCGCCAGAAGCAACGCAAATCCCAAGATATAAAGAATCGCACATCGACAGACGTGCTACGAAGTATGAATACATAAGCAGAACAACATATCTGCAGGAAGAAGAAAGCGGACGATAATACAAGTTTGCGTGATGTGGAATAAATAAGAATAATGTGAATCACTCCAGCGGAGTCAGGCGATGCTTAGCGTAACAGTTGTTACTGCTTCGAGGACGGCGAATAGGGTGACTGACATCCTTCTTGTTTGCTATTTTCCTTGCACGCAGCTTGCGCTTGGAGCTCTGAACGTCCAGATGAGTGGACGATGCGTCGGACATGACTTCATCATCCGTGTCCGAGGAGACGCTGCCAGAAACAAGGGTGGGTTGCTGCAAGGGAAAACAAAACGTTGGGAGGGTTGGGATGGAGACGGGGAGAGAGGGGCTTGATGAACGTTTGCGGCGGTGCGGGAATGTTGGAGATATTGGAGACGACTGCGGAGTTTTCCGTCGTAGAAACGTGGAAATGGGGGTGTTCGCCATGTAGTCGTGATCGAGGACCAGATTTTCTGGGCGACGGCCAGACGACAAGCTGAGCGTCGACGAACGACGGGCGACGTTGTGCGAGGGAGAGCCAGAGCGGGGAGACATTGAATGAGACTAAACGCCCGTTGACAACTCAATGCTACCGCACAATTTAAATGACGAGCTAAAAGCTTACCCGAATACCCTCTTCTTTCGCAACGTTGGGGAGACTGACTCGACGGGTGTGCGACTGCGTGACACCATAGTATTTAGGGCAATGTAAGCCAGAAAAAGCCATCGCCACTCACAATCGCAGGAGTATAAGGAGAAAACCTAGTACGATGATAGCGCCTTCGATCATGGTCCACCATTTCCATAGGAGAGTCGGGAGAGACGATGATACGCGGCGAGGTATCCGCAGACCACTCAGCTTGTGAGGTTACTGCACTGCTCGAAGACTGCGAGGTGAAAGAGCATGTTGAGGAATAAGACGATGAACGGGAATGCCTGTTCAAGGGGTGTTCATCCGCCTGTTCCTTGCTGTTGTTCTCGAGGCCGAGGGAAGCCATGAGCTCCACGAAAGAAGGGAGGGTGGTGGTCATCGCGGCAGGGGACCAGGGAAAGCCAACTTGTGGAGGTGGCGAGGGAAGAAAGCCAAAGGGCGATCCTGTTGTCCTGCAGAGCCTCTGCTGTTTATAATAAGAGTTAGAAGGAAACACTTATAACACCTTGGAAACGGTGCGGGCGTGAAAGCAGTGGTTGCCATGGGCCGAACAGGAGTGGGTATTGTGCATGTCAAGGTCTCCCGCACCGGGCGTTGTTGGCTGATTGGGCGTACCTTGGACAAGACAATACTGGAGACAATCAGAATACAATATCATGCGAAACAAATCATCTAATCCTATACCTATCACCGGTCGATAAGCCCCAGGTCGACAAGGCGATGTTGACCTGTGGACGGCAACGTTCCAAGTGCAGCACTTGTCCTCAGCTACCGTACAATTAAGCCGGCTAGGCGCCTCGTGCTTGGTTACCGTACTGTTGCCGCTCGCTGCGGGCGATGTCCGACAAAGCTCGTTGTTGTCCCTGGAATCGCTCTCGAATGCTCTCGTCACCAAGGTATCCCCCCAAGGTCGGGACGACATGATGACGGCTGGGGAGCAAAATCAACATGCGGCTGCCAGTAAATAACTCTCTTCGTGATCAAAACATGCAGCATCAATATCGCCAAGACACGTTGTTATAAGGAGCGACACGACTGCAACAGCAGCGTATTTTACGTCGAGGTAACCTGCCTGGTGTCGGAAGCTTCCTTCACTCAGACCACGCTTGGCCACCGAATTATGATCGTAACAGCGAAATTACAGTCATACATGTCGCAACATCAAACGAGGATCGACAGAGAAGAGATATCTCGAGGCAACGAAGTTCTTTGCGACCCTGGAGTAGCGAAGATTCATCAGTATCTATGTAATAAATTCGCCTTTTCGCCGACGTCGACGCCAGTCAGAACACTCAGGCTGAGCCAGAGGATGGGGCACGTACCGGGCGTCTAATGTTCCTGGAAGTTTGATGACTGCTACATGACCAAATACGGTTACACAACCTTTATTCTCGACCGCCACCATGAGCTCGCAGCAGAACCCGTATGCCAGCGCGAGCGGCGGAGCAGGATACCAGTCACAACCTCGGCAGGAGATGATCTATCTATGTGCTGGTGAGTAACCTCTCCGTGTTAGACTGTTGCGGAAATGAACTCAGTCTCCGCACCCCAGACTGCAATGCGAAGAATGAGATCAAGCCTCGTGAGCCTATCAGGTGCAGAGAGTGCGGTCACCGTATAATGTACAAGAACAGAACGAAGAGAAGTGCGTATCACATACGTTGCGGTCGTACGACCTCTCATCCATACCCTCATTACAGTGGTTCAGTTTGAGGCGCGATGACGCCGCTTCCTTTTCTTCCGTCGTCACCTCAGATTGAACGGTTTTCTTGGATTCAAGGGTTGCTAAGAAGGGCCGCTTATGACACATATGTATCACCTCGGGCAAAACGCAATCACTGCCGCTCGATGTTCCGCAGAACAATAATTACTGAGTATTCCTTTCTGACGGTA